>ML778026.1:734559-747019 GCA_009831015.1 Picea engelmannii
TTTTTAAATTATTATTTTATTTTATAATATTGAAAATTTAATGATATATTTTTTCTTTTTAGTTTGTATATATAGAAGTATTATGATTAGTCTTTTTAATTTAAATTATATAGAATTATTTTGAAAAAGAAGATTAGCTTATGATTAAAAGGTTGTGGAAAAAGTGTTAAAAACTAGATTTAGGAGTTATTGTTCAAATGTGGATCTTGTTACACTTAGGATTATTGCAAAGTGTAGTGATAATAAAACCAATTTGGTGTGTTGTTTTATTGATTTTATAAAATCTTTTGACATAGTGCTCATGAATAACCTTTGGAATAGATTAAAAGAATTAAAAGTTCATTTTGAGTTGAGAAATGCTTTGAAATGGATTAAAAGAATTAAAAGTTTATTTTGAGTTGAGAGATGAACATTTTTGCCAAGTTTAGAAACACTCAAGGTTGGTCAAAAGAAATTAATTGTAATATAAGAGTTAAGCAAGGTTGTCCTTTGTCCCCGAATCTTTTTGGAATTGAAAAGTGAGAGGATTGTTTGGATGAAGCAGGTTGTCTCTCACTAACTCTAGGTGGTATAGGCATCATCTTTAGTCTTTACACTAATGATCTTGTTCTTATGGAAAAGACTCACTATGATCTAGACAAACAACTAAAAATTATCAAGGATCTCTACTCTAGTACGAGTATCATTGTTAACACTAACAAAATGAAAGTTATGATAATTAAATCTAAAAGGATCAATTAAATCCAAAAAGTTCACTTACTCAGAATAGTTCATCACACGCTTAATTGGAACTATAGCATTGAAAAAATGACAAATGGGGGGTGAAAAGTTTATCATGGACTTGAAAATAGATGTAAATCACTGGACATTTGGATATGTGATAAGAAAAAAAATTGTTTGAGACTTTTGTCACTCTTGTGATCTTATATGGTAACTTGTGAAATTTGAGGTTGCAACATCTCTAGAGAATAGTGGAGAAAGATAGAGCAAATCCAAAAGTTTTGTGTAACTTATAATCTCAAAATCAAAGGTAATACACCTTATCCCACCCTCGTCATAGAAGCAAGTATTTCCCCCCATTGAAGGCATGACTATGAGTAAGTACCTAATACACAAGAACAAGATGAACAACATGGAAGAAGATGCTTCCTAAGATTGCTTCAAACTAGTAGGAATGAAGCAAGATTGACATAAATATGTCCAACTCTTGGCTATATTATTGGGAAATAAAGGAAGGGGTCACTCTCTAGAATAATGATAATATTAAAAATATCATTACATCTATATTTAAGGAGAAAATGTGGTGAGATAAAGAATTAGAAGATAAAATTAAATTAAAATATTATAGGGACTTATGAACCATAATCTAGAAGATCAAAAGTGTCTCTCTTTTTTTACTAAAGAAGAAAATCGTTGGTAAAATAAGAACAAACTCTCACTAGTTCCAAAGTGAAACAAGGTATTGGACAATTGCCAAAATGCCATGAACCAAAAGAATTTGTCATCTTTCTCTTAAAATGTTTTAGTATATCCACATTAAATCACAATTTCAAAACATTTCCAGATCTAACATTTTAACTTCTCTTAAATCTTAAATCTTTTATGGCACAATTTTTTTTTTTTAAGCAAACCAAGTATTTCCCAAATTTATAAAAGTAAATTATTTTTTAAACTAATATTAAATTTAGGATGTATGATCAAATTTGATTTCTATAATTTATTAATTTAGAAAAAAATAAATTTATTCAATAAAATAATATATAATAAATTAAATAATTAAATTAAATTTATAAATTTTAATACATCAAAATTATTTTAAATAAAAATATTAATATCATCATTAATTTTTAAAAAATTCATTTTATAATTATTTTAACCATGTAAATGGCATTCCCCCGACATATAATTTGCTATGGAAATCCAAGAAGATAAATCTCTTCCCTTTTTTTGATGTTCTTATTTGGAGAGATGACTAATTTACCCATCAAGTTTATAAGAAAGGAATCTTGGTGAAAGATACCTTCGTTCTCATTCCCTCCATCATCCTTCTCAAAAATCAGTTGTTTTAAAAACTCTAGTCACTCTAGCCAAACATTTGTGCTCTTTAGCCATAAACATTTGTGCCCCTCAATTCCTTGTGAAAAAAAAAAACCCTACTTAACCAAGTCGTTAGATCTAGCAATCTCAAACACTAAAACTCCGTCTATACTATTCAAACCCCATAAAACCCTCAAACATTTATTTATAACAGCTAAGAATAAAGAGGACCGGATGCTTCACCCAAGAGTTTACCTAATTCTCCTCCTCCAATATCCCACCCTTTTCTCTCATCTCTCTACCCTATATCTAGGGAACAAAAGTTCATATTTCAAAAAATTTGGCTAAAAACAATATTAACAACTAAGGATAAAGAGAACCCGATGCTTCGCCCATGAGTTTACCTAATTCCTTTCTCTAGTAGAAAATCATATATAACCTAATTCCTTTCTCTAGTAGAAAATCATATATAGATCAAACCAGTAGATCTTGAAGACCATATAGCTCACACTACCTATATTCGTATCTCTAAGTGAGCTATTGCTAAAATTTTAGCATCAACTCCATATTACACTATTGCTAAAATTTTAACATCTACCCTAAATTACACTTCACCTCATTCTGAAACCTCTCTAAATTGAAAAAACATGTTAATAATTTTAATCGTGAATATGACTAAAAACTTAGCCATTATTGAAAATCCACCATTCCTATCCTCAATCATTAAACCCTTTTTATTTAGATACTAAATGATTATTTTTCTCTAACGATTAGGGGATTTGTTTCCCTTGACATTCTCTCTTTAAACCTTCATCTTCATTTATCTCTTCTTGTTCTATTTATTGGGATCCTATTACTTCTTATTTCCTTTCTCTTAATCTTTTACAATTTGTTTCTTTAATTTCAAAATTTCTCACCTATGATTCTTTAATATTTTTATACTATTTTCATTATTAATTGAAAATTTATTATTACTATTTTAACAAAGCTACTACCCTTTTTATAATATACAGTTTTATCTCAACAACTAATTCATTATATATTTTATTCTTAATTTTTCTTATTTAAAACCGATTTTAACTTTTTTTTCTAACTGATTAAGCTTTATTTATCTTTAATGATGAGTGAAACTATTTCTATTTAAAACCAATTTTTATTTTCTTTTCTAACATATCAAGCTTCATTTCTTCATAATAATAAATGAAGTGTTCACTAAAAAAAAAATGAAAATTTCAAAACTATTTACATAATTGGACTCACACAACTTAAAACCCAATATTTTCATAAATCTCTTATCTAAAGGACATTTAACATTTGATTTAATGTTTGTCCAAAAAAATTTACTCAGACAACTTAAAACCCAATATTTTCGTAAATCTCTTAACTGCGGGACATTTAACATTTGGTTTAATGTTTGTCCCTAAGGCATTCTTTTAAAAAGAGATTCCCACGTGTCTTGGTTGTTTGTGTCGATCACAACGATACATCACGATGCTTACCAAATAAATGAATCAAGCCAACAAAAAAATCACTTCCACCTTGATTAATTGTTTTGGTATTCATCACATTAAATTAAATTATTAATATTGATTAATGTATTTATAATTTTATTATAAATTTAAATTAGATAATGATATGTATATTTATATTAAAATATTTTTAATAATATTTATTTTTTAATATTTAAATGAAGTAAATTGAAAAAAAAGTTATCAAATTTTCAATATTGTTTAAATTTTTTGAAAATAAATTGTGTAAAAAATTTGATAAATAAATTAAAATTGAAAAGTTTAATTATAAGATCATCATTATAAATATTAATAATAAAATAATTATAAAAAGATTAAATAGATATTAGAATAATAATGCATTAAAAGAGTTTAAAAATTAAAATAAAAATAAATAAATTAATAAATAAATAAATAATTTAATAACAAAAATAAAACATGAAGAAATACTTAAAAAAAAAAATGTAAGAAGAGAAAGGAGGACAATGAAGCTAATTGAAAAGAAAATAAAAGAGAGGCAAACAAGATTTTAAAAGAAGAATTCAAGATTAAAAGCTTTAGAGTTACGGATAAACAAAAAGAAATAAAACTAGTAAGATGTGGAAAACTTAAATTGAAAGTAAGATGATGGATAGTGGGTTTTCATGACTATCTTAGTTTATAGGCATCCTCTCAATTGTGGTGAATGTTAGCTATATATTTTTTAAGATGAGTTTTAAAGATCTTCCTCCTTGATCAATATATCATTTATCATAGGAACAGAAAATTTAGTAAAAATTTTGATCAAACATGGGATCACATTTGTCCTGAACAATTTTGAATAATTATTTAAGATTTTTATAAGATTTAAAAAGAATTTTGATATACTCAAAAAGGTTGGATCTAATGATAAAAAGCTAGAAATTTTTCCAAAACTCAAAAATAACTATAAGTATTTTTTAATCAATGTATATTAATCATTTTTATAATATAATTGTACTAATATATAAATTCAAATTCAATCAACATGTTTAAAAAAAAGTTAATATCTTGTCACTTCCACAGCCTATTAATAATATCTTGTCACTAAGATCTAATGAATATTTCAGTGTTTGTTTCACTTTAGTCATCGTTGAATTTCCAAAAAGAGACAACTTGTCATGAATGAATATATACCAAACAGACATCTTGTCATGAATGAATATATACCAAACAGACATCTTGTCATGAATGAATATATACGAGATATCAAGTGTTTTATTGTAGCCACTATTGAACTTTTGAAAAGGTCGAGGTCATGTAATATCTAGAAACATTAAATCTTTAACAATTTCACAATATATCAACAAAATATTAAATATTATCGATTCAAAATTGTTAATATAATATTTTATTTTTATTATTTTATTTTATAATATTGAAAATTTAAGTATATATATTTTTAATTGTTTAGTTTGTATATATATAATTATTATGATTATTTATTTTTTAAATTTAAGTTATATAGAATTATTTTGAAAAAGATAATTAACTTATGGTAAAAAGTTGTGGAAAAAAAGTTAAAAGGTAGGCTATTTAGGAGCTACCATTCAAATGTTGACCACCTTGTTACATTTAGGATTATTGAAAAGTGTAGTAATAATAAAATCAATTTCCTATGTTATTTCATTGATTTTACAAAATCTTTTGACATAGTGTTTACCACTAAATTTTGGAATAGATTAGAAGAATTTAAAGTTGCTTTTGAGTTGAGAGATGCTTTGGAATAGAATAGAAGAATTCAGTTCCTTTAGAGTTGAGAGATGATAAGATAAGATTGTATGAGAACATTATTGTCAAGTTTAAAAAAAGTAAAAGTTGGTCAAAAGAAACTAATTGTAATATAAGAGTTAAGCAAGGTTGTCTTTTGTCCCTGACTCTTTTTTGGCATTGAAAATTTAAAGTGTTGTTTGGAAGAAGTAGCTCGTGTCTCACAAACTTTAGGTGATACATGCATCATCCTTATTCTTTACACTAATAATGTTGTTCTTATGGTGGACTCACTATGATCTAGAAAATAAACTAAAAATTATCAAGGATCTCTACTCTAGTACAAGTATCATTGTTAACACTAATAAAATGAAGGTTATGATGATTAAATATAAAAAGATCATTTAAATCCAAGAAGGTCACTTACTCTAATTTCATGTATGGCAACAACAACTTGGAGAAAGTAACTTCATACAAATATTTCATAATCGATCTTTATCACATGCTTAATTAGAACTACAACATTGAGAAAATGAAAAATGGAGGGTGGAAAGTTTATTATGGACTTGAAAATAGTTGTAAATGAGTGGAACTTTGGCTATGTGATAATAAAAAACTATTTTTGAGACTCTTGTCACTCTTATGATCTTATATTGTAACTTGTGAAATTTGGGGTTGCAACATCTCTAGAGAATCCTGGAGAAATATAGAGCAAATCCAAAAGTGTTTTATAACTTATAATCTCAAAATCAAAGGAAATACACCTTATATTACCTTGGTCATAGAAGCAAGTCTTCCTACATGGGTATGACTAGGTACTTAATATACAAGAACAAGATCAACAACATGGAAGAAGATGCTTCCTAAGATTGCTTCAAACTCTAATAAAAAAAGCCTAGGAATCAAGCAAGATTGGCATAAGATTCCCAAGTCTTGGTTATATCATTGGGAAATAAAGGTACATTATGCACAAAAATAATAGTATTTGAAATATTATTACATCTATATTTAAGGTGAAAATGCGGTGAGATAAAATTAGAGCATTAAAGAAAATTAAAATAGTAAAGGTAGGTGATGAATCCTAATTAGTTTTGACTAAAGTAAAGAAGAAAATCAACATTGCTAAAATAAGAACAAACTCTCACTAGTTCCAAAGTAAAACAATGTATTGGATAATTCCTAAAATTCCATGGATCAAAAGAACATTTTTCATCTTTGTGACACTAAGAGAGTTGAAGATGAAACACATTAAGCACTTTCTCTTAAAATGTTTTAGTATATCCACATTAAACCACAATTTCAAAATATTTAGGAAGGTTCTAACATTTTAACTCATCAAAACTATGGTGATTTAGAATAACTTGGATTAAATTTATCTTCTTACCCAGATTTATAGGGATAGTCTATGTTTATAGTGGACTAACAATTTATGGATTTAGGGATTCTCCTCCTTAAAAATAAATAAATTGTTTTTTTAACTAATATTAAATTTATTTTTTAAACAATGTATAATAAAATTTGGTTTCTATAGTTTATTAATTTAGATAAAAATAATACAATAAATCAAATAATTAAATTTAATGTATAAAATTTATTGCATTAAAATTATTTTAAACAAAAGTATTAATATCATGATTAGGTTTTAAAAAATTCATTTTATAATTATTATGAATGTTCAATCCACTTTAATCTCTTTCTTTAACCATGTGACTATAATTCCCCTCACATAAAATTTACTATGGAAATCCAACAAGATAACTCTCTATCCTTTTTTGGATATTCTTACTTCCCCTCTTTCAAATGGCTCATTTACCCACCAAGTTTATAGGAAAAAATAATAATGACATATACCTTCATGCTCATGCTCATCTCTCTACCCTACATCTATGACACCACTGATCATATTAAAAATTTTAGCTAAAAAGAATATAAAAACCCTATTCAAACCTGATAAAACCCTCAAACACTTATTTGTAATAGCTAAGAATAAATCTGACCTAATGCTTGGCCCATGAGTTTACCTAATTCCTTGCTCTAATGGAAAATCATGCATAGGTCAAACTCTTAGATCCTACTAGTAGATCCTTTAAAGATCGTCTTGAAGAGCATATAGCTCACACTACCTATATCTCTAAGTCATATTTTTCTAAAATTTTAGCAACAACCCCATATTACACTATTGTTAAAATTTTAGCATCAATTGTGCATTACACTTCAASCCTCATTCGGGAACCTCTCAAATTTTAAAAAACTCTAATAATTTTAATCGTGAATATGGCTACAAACTTGGGTATGGTGATGAAGTTAAGGGATATAGAATGTGGGATCCTACTACCCAAAAAAACACCATTAACATATATGTCATATTTGATGAATTGTCACTAATAAAATAGGGTATAGATGTTGAAGTGAAATAGGTAGTGTTAGAATATGATAGCTTTTGTTCGTTTTACCATAGACAATATCACTATTGTCACCCAACCATATGTCGAAGCCACCCTTCGAGCACCTTAACCTTGACAGAGAATCATTCTGGAAGCATACCCTAGGCTAGATAGCCAAACAAAGGGTGGTGCACCTTTCTCCAAGGATAGCACACCAAACAAGAGTTGATCAGATAGTCCAAACCATAACCAAGAGATAGTCCAAGACAAAATGTAATCGGCTAGCTGCAATAGCTGCAACGACAGCTCTCCTTCAAACTTGCGCACAAACTGGCTAACTGCAATGCGCAGAAGTGAGATCTGCAGTTCTAAGAAATGCCTACCAGAATGAATATTGGCCTCCTGTATTTATACGAAATCTAGAAAATTGCCTTGGCCGACTTCTCATTCTAGGTGCCTATTTACTTAGTATATAATATTTTCTTCAGCGGACTTCTTCTCTTGGAGGCTAATAAACTTAATACAAATTATCCTCTTGAGCTGACTTGTCTTCTAGGGTTATTATCCAACTAATTTGGGTTTCTTCTTGCTTCCCAAAATATTCTATTCTTGTCAGGTTTACACATGGAGGTAAATACCTCCCGCAACTACCATAATATCAACACTCCCTCCTAGCTAGGGAGGTATTACAGGTAATGGTCTTGAGCACAAACATACCATTCACTCGGTAGCATCAACATAGTTATATAGACTATCTCATGACTAGATCATGAGCACCATCATCACCATCAGTGTCATCAGTTGCATCATCTCTCGAAACCATACTCCATCTGAGTAATTAGACATGATGTTGGATAAGTCACTCACTCCACAGAGTGACACGAGAGCCATTCTTCTAATTCAGACATATGTCTTAGAAGAATAAATGTCCTAAACCATTTTTCGTCTGGGAAATCTCTGTCCATTGATCATCCATCTAGCTGATAATCATTTCCAACACTACTGATAGTTTTCAAGGCAATCAGAACAATGTCATTCAATAGAACACAACTGTGTCTATCCATAGTAGTACACAACGACAATCCAGTGATATACTACCACACCAAGTAGCACACAGACACTTCATCAGTGACATATAGTCATAATCAGTGGAACACATCCACCATAGTAGCATACATCTATTTTCTAGAGACATACCGTCTCCATAACAATCATCTGATATCAACTTGCATAGAAAACATTGTTATGATATAAACTAAATCATTTGGGCCATTCTTCCACTCACATATGTGAGATCTGGAAGATCATCTACCCTCAGAAAGGTAAAACATCAATAATGAGCTATCTGGACTATTCTTCTCAAGCAAGGAAGAATAATTGTCTCGATTTCTGAGCTTGGACCATTCCCTATCCTGGGCCATTCCTCCGGCACTAAATAAAGTGCAACCTGGAGTGAATGAGTCTGCCCTAGGGAATGTTTGTCCCTGATTGATGAACCTGGACCATTCCTCCAGAACTAAACAAAGTGCAACCTGGAGAGAATGAATCTGACCTAGGGAAAGACTATTTGGACCATTTCCTAAGGAAATGACTGTCCTGCACCAACCTCCAAAATAGACATTTTTTTGAAACTGCTCACAACTGCGAGCTTTGAAATAATGACTGTCCGGTAAGGCAAACTAGTCTTCTTGACCACTACTAAGAGTGACCATCAAGAAGAGAGACTGTCCTAGACCATTCCCCATGTTAACCACAATGGGAAATTGTTGTCTATGGTACATCAACAATCCATCGAACCATTTTCATTACGAAAATGACCATTTGATCTGGACCATTTTCCGAACTGGAAAATGCCTATCCATCAGAAATCTCAAACCACTTTCTGAACTGGAAAGAAACTACTCATCCTGGACCATTTTTTGAACTGAAAAATGATTGTCCATAAATCAATAACACATTAGTGCTTCCTCCTAACCTGGGAATCATCTCTTCCTTTTTCAATAAGGAAGTCGTCTCCACGAGCTCCAACTTGAGTATGCAAACTCTTTCATCTTGGACAGAGGCTTTACCAAAATGTCTGCTTATCTGCTCATTTATGGAGATATATATTGGAGAACCACTTTCTCCTTTCTGGACTTCATCATGGAGAATGTAATGCTTGATCTCAAATGTACTTCGATATTTCTGGAACACTGGTTTTCTCTTAAGAATTCATATAGCTCCGATCAATAAAGTATATCATTGTTGGATTCTTATTTGTTTCTTGCTAGCTCATAACATCGTGGCAAGGGTCAAACTGGAACATATCCAAGTGGTACTTTTGTTGCCATCATGAGAGTTTGTCATGGATTAGCAATCCATCATCCTGAGCTTCTTAGTAACCATTCTGATACAATATCTCTGTTATAGAAAGTCTTCACCACACTTTTGTTGTGCATTGGAGGTTCTCCTCCAAGTTGTCTTCTTCCATCTGCATACAAGGGTCTCTTTCTGTTATAACTCAAATCCTTGAGGTTTCTCTTCATATGTTCTTTGTTTAATTACTATGGAGAACAGTCTTTGCATTCATCTGATGTAAACTCCAACCCATGGATATTGTGGACGATATAATGGGTCATGTAGAGGTATGTCTGGTTTACTGGAACAAGCAATCATCATAGACTTCTCCCTCCATCTGGGATAACCTCTAGTTCTGGATCTCGCAATTCTTACATTCATAAGTCTTTCATACATTGTACAACTTTTAGTTCCTCTACTTGATTTCTTTTAGTGAGTTCATATCAGGCCGGTGATCTTGTGATTCTTGATACAATGACTGGTTGTTCTGGCTCTTCTTTCTTTCTTCGAATCTTCATGTTCTTCCTTATGTTTCTCTTTAGCTCTTCGGTCCATGGATTTTTCTATAGATTCCAAGCCCTAAATATTCCAACTTCTTCCTTTAATCATAGGATCATGGATGAGGATGGAAAACCAGGGATATTTTAAGGATTCTTTTTGAAAAAGGCTTCTTCTAGAGTCAAACTGAACACATATTGTTTTTCATGGTTGATACCATGGATATATACTTCATCATCTTCAATGGATCATAGGATTAGCTCCCTCATAATCCTTGCTTCATGTATGAGTGCATGTTTTTATTTTGGAAGTATATAATCGGCTCCCTCCATCTAACATAATCCACACTTCCATCTGCATCCTTATTGCCTTCTGCAAGGTGTCATAATTATTTTTTCAGTTTCCTCTTGATTGCTAACTTCTTTCTGTCTTTACTTCTTTTGGGTTTCTTCAAGATTGATTCTGAATTCGGCTTATCTTTCAACTGTTACTTATGTAATAACTTCCACATGAATTGCTTGATGTACTTCATCCTTTCATGTGTATTGTATGACTTGTAGTCATAATGATAGCAATCCTTATCTTGTTGTTTCTTCCATAGGTATAGTTTTTCTTTGAACATATTATCTTCTAAGAAATAGATATGCCAGATATCTACAGAAAGCATGGTATGTTCAAGAACTATGAAGAGTATTTTTACATTGCCTTAGAAGAAGAAGTCTATTTTATCCTTCTTGGTCTTCTTTGTAGGTTCCTTTTCTTCGGCAACTGATGCTTTGTGTGTCTCCTTCCTTTTCTTTAGCTCGGGACAATGATTATTTTAGTGACCATACTTTCGACAGTTGAAGCATTGTATTTCTGACATATCTTTCTCTTGATTTGGCTTCTTCTTTGAACCAAACTTCCTTTTGTTCCCGAAATTCTCGAATCTTGTTGTGAAGGCTTGATCATCGTAGTTCTTTTGAGGTTTCTCTTTTGCACTGATCCTTGATTCTTCTTGAGAATAGCAAGTCCAAATTTCTTCAAATGTAGGATACTCCTTCCTTGTGTTCATGCTTGCGACAAATGCATCCCATGTCTTGGGAAGACCATTGAGTACTATGTTTACCAATTCCTTCTCTGAAATGATCTCTTCAATAGCTTGCAGTTGATCTCTTAACTGAGAGATTCTCACAAAGTATGATGTTATGATGTCATCATCATTCATCTTCATATCACAGAGCTCATTCTTCATAATCATTACTTGTCCAATGTTTCTGACTGAGAAGAGGTTTGTTAGGGCATCGTACATCTTCTTTGATGAGTCAAGATGGGAGATTTAGGGTATAAAGTGGTATTTTATAGAGTCCACTATGATACTCATGGCATTGATGTCACCATCTTTGAAGTTCTCCATAACTGCAACGTTCTGTGATTCCTTCTCTTTTCCTTCTTCAAACTTTGGTTCCACGATCTTTCCTTTCACGATATCCAACACTTTATTCTTGGAAAGGTTGAGGTCAATCCTTGTCTTCCATGCTCTAAAGTTAGAAGCTCCATCTAACTTGTTTTCTGACTTCATAGAGTAAGTCATGGTTGCTTTGGCTTGGTCAAACCTAGATTTGACCAAAAACTCAAACTTGACGTCTTGGCTTGCTGAGAGTACTAGGAGATGCGCTAGGCTAAGACGCACTGGTCTATCTGGAAATTAGGTCAATCCATTCACTTAAGGTGCCTCAATGAGAGGGTTAGGGTTTCTGCAACTGCACCTGCTAGTAACCCTAGCGACAGTGATTTAGTAACTACTCCTGCTAGAAACCCTAGCAACAGTTTTTCAACGAGCTTAGTATCCTTATGGCTATGCTCCCTTCCAGTGGTTAGACTGAATGAAGGAGGTGTGGGCCCATAACCTGTTAGAATATGATGGATTGTGCTCGTTTTACCATAGACAATATCATTATTTTCACCCAACCATAGGCTGAAGCCACC
>ML778026.1:747620-768695 GCA_009831015.1 Picea engelmannii
AAGAGGTATCATGATTATGCTACATATGTTGCTTTGATTTCTAATGATGGAGAACCTAGTTGTTATCAGGAAGAAATAGAGGTATCTGATAGTGCTAAATGGAAAGTATCAATGAAAGATTGAATGGATGCCTTAGAGAGGAATAAAACATGGGACCTGGTAGAACTCCTAAAGGAAAGGAAGGTTGTAGGTTGCAAGTGGGTTTACAAGATGAAAAGTGGTGTTGATGATAAATTTGAGAGGTACAAAGAAATATTGGTATAAAAAGGGTATTCTCATAAGGAAGGTATTGATTTCCATGAAAAGTTTTCACCAGTTGTCAAGCTTGTTTCAATTTGTATTGTGTTAGCACTAGCTTCTTTACTTGATCTTGAGTTAGAGTAACTAGATGCTAAAACAACATTTTTACATGGAGATTTAGATGAGGAAATATATATGGAATAACCATAAGGGTTTGTTCAGGATTGCAATAACAGGTTTTTGTGCAAACTCAAGAAGTCAGTGTATGGCCTGAGGCAATCTCCTAGGAAATGGGACAAGAAGTTTGATTAAGTTTATAACCGGTTTTATTATTGTTTAAGAGAGAATTACAACAACCAAACTTGGCTTAAAACCATCTCTCACACTCATCCCACACAAATGCCTCTACGGGCTTACATAGATATGAAGCATCTCGTAAACATTTACATTCAATGTGCACCTAACTAATTCTATTTTTAGTTGATTTGATCATCTAAAGCTAGAATAATAGGAGCCAAGAAATCCACCCATGTCCTATCCGTGGGAAATTGGTTGGCATTGTTTCAAAAATCTCCACCTTGACAACAATTTACTTGATATATCATGTCCAAATTTATTCATGTCACTTTGTCCTACATCCTTCTTATTTTACTTCCATTCTAGATAATTGACAAATCAAAGTATTGAAAATGTTTAAATAATCGGAAATTTTTGTACCTTCTTTCATCCGTAAGATATACATTTGTCTCTTCAAGAAGATTTTGTTCATCGAGGATTTTTTCATATAAATACTTTCCATCTTGCTCCATAAGTTTTTTGTTGTTTTCTCTCCAACGATGTTAAACAAAACTTCATCTTCCAAACACAGACGAATGGTACTGAGAGCTCTTGAAACTAGACCATCCCAATCCTCATCCAACATAACTATGGGTATCTTTGACTTTCCCACCAATTCCTTTTGCAATCCTTGTGCACGAGAAAATCCCGCATCTTGAGCTTCCATAACTGAAATTCATTCTTGTCGTTGAATTTCTCCACCTCAAACTTTGAACTCTCATGTCAACCAAACATTCGAAGAATTTCTTACAATTATCGCTCCCCCTTCTTATCGTGTAGTGCAATGAGCTCCTGATTATCATGCCTCATGTATGTCGTGGGGAGTGATTATCCAAAAAAAAAAATATCGTATGAGTGCGACTATCATCCCCTTTGGAAGGGCTTAAGAGCGATGAACTCTAAAAATTTGAAGAGTTGAAGTATGAGTGTGACTATCACCCCCTTTGAAAGGGATTACAAGTGATAGGGAACAAATATCTCCCCTGCAAACGAATCCATCTTCCAGCACACGACACTTGGATCTCCATGCTTAGGTTTCAGTAGAAACTCACTCTTTCTTTCTTCAGCACACCAAATCTCAGTCGACTCAGCTCACCTGCTCAAATACCACTTGTTGGGAAGTGAAAGCATAAACAAAACAAGATTAAGTGACAAAAAGATACAACGCAACAATCACACAAAGAAAACAACTAATTTACATGGTAAAACACTTAAGAAGGGAAACATCCACGGGGCAATGATAATCGGTTTTATTATTGTTCAAGGGAGAATTACAAAACTCGGCTTACAACCATATCTCACACTCATCCTACACACATGCCTCTATGGGATTACATAGATATGAAACATCTCTCGAAGAGTTACATTTAATATGCACCTAACCAATTCTATTTTTAGTTGATTTGATCAACTGAAGCCAGAATAAAAAGATCCAAGAAATATTCTCATATCCTATCCGTGGAAAATTGGTTGACCCAATTTCAACACACCATTCATCTCCTTAATCATTAATCCTTTTTGGTTTAGATACTAAACTACTAATTTTCTCTCTTTCCTAACCATTATGGGATTTGTTTCCCTTCACCTTCTCTCTTTGAACCTTCCTATTCCTTTCTCTTTTTATTCTTTTTATTTGGATCCTCTTACTTACTTTCTTTACCTTACCTTTAATTTTAAAATTTCCCACCTATGATCCTCTAATACTTTTATACTATTCTCATTATTAGTTGAAAAATTCTTGCTCAATATGTTTTTATATTACTATTACTATTTATTTCAAAATTTCCCACCTATGATCCTCTAATATTTTTATACTATTCTCATTATTAGTTGAAAACTTCTTGCTCAAGATGTTTTTATATTAATATTACTATTTTATGTTTTTATATTACTATTACTATTTTATCAAAGCTAAGACCCTTTTTATAATATATAGTTTTATCTTAACAACTAATTCATTATATTTTTTATACTTAAATATTAAGGGGTACGTTAATATTGAACCTTGAATCTTAAGGGTTGTTTCATTACTTTATTATTTAGTCTTCTCATTTTCTTTTGTATCCATTAATGATTATCTATTAATCTTTCTATTTGAAACTAGCCTTGGCTTTCTTTTCTAACATATCAAACTCTATTTCTCTCTTATGATGGGTGGAGTGGTTCCTATTTAAAGCCAACCTCAACTTTCTTTTCTAACATGTCAAGATTCATTTCTCCATGATGATAGGTGGAGTGTCCACTCGAAAGGTTAGAGGTTTCAATACTACTTACACAATTTTATTCATAAAATTCAAACATTATGACAAACCTCCATACTCACATAACTTAAAAAATCAATATTTTCATAAATCTTATGTGTAGGATATTCCCACTTGTTTGAGTTGTTTTTGTTGATCACAACAATACATCACAATGATTACCAAATAAATGAATCAAGCCAATAAAAAGTAAACTCCACATTGATTAATTATTTGTTATTCATTATATTAAATTAAATTATTCATTACAATTCAAGTGGGCCTAATCGTAAAGAACATCTTAACATGTCTAAAGGGGAGTAGAGTATATATACCTCCTTAGACTTTAATAGTTAAAAAATAATAATAATAATAATTATTATTATTATTATTATTAAAAAATAATGATATTTAAATTAAATGTCAAATTCAAAATATTTCTAATAATATTGGTTTATATCACTTAATTTTTTGGAAATAATTATGTGAGAGTTTATTAAACCACATAGGTTTAATAGATATATGATCATTGGAAAGTTTAATAGGTTTAATAGATATATGATCATTGGAAAGTTTAATAATAATATGACAGTTAGAATTATTATTAATAAAATAATTATAAAAAGAATAAATAGGTATTAGAATAATAATGCATTAAAAGATTTTGAAAAATAAAAATGAAAATGAAAATAATAAATTTGATAAATAAATATAAAAATCAATAACAAAAATACCAAAAAAGAAAAACTTTACAAAAGTAAATTGGAAGAATTAAGGTTAAAAAATTTAGTGGATAAATAAAAACTGGTGAAAAGACTAAAATATGGAAATATAAATTGAAAGTAAATTGATGGATAGTGGGTTTCCATGACTAGCTTAATTTATAGTCATCTTTTCAATGAAAATTATTTAAATGTTTTTGGATTTCAAGAGCTTCCAAAATGATGCTAGTTGTAAAAGAAAGCAAATGCAAAAACTTTGGTTGTTAAAGTAGATGAGATGCTTAGAATTGTGAGATTGTTCAATAATAGCTAACTTAGAAATGCAAAAATGAGATTGTGGTGAATGTTCAAATTTTCCTTTAGCAATTTTGAATAATTATTTGAACTTTTTATAAAGTTTTAAAAGAGGTTTGATATTATTTTAGCTTAAAAAAATATTAAATCTCTTAATTTATTTGTTTTTAATTGGATTCATTTCATTTTATATTGAATATCTTTTTTTCTTAGCTGTAACTTACTTGGCCTCTAGACTTCATATTGAGTCCCTCAAGATTCTGGGGGACTCTAGAGTGGTTAAACAACAAGTGTGATCTACAAGCAAACTCTCTATAAGCAATCTCTCTTACATTATAGGACAGAATAAATATCCTCCAACTTGTCTTCAAAAATCTCAGCTACATTCACATCTATCTAAAGCATAACTGTTATCCAGAAAAAGATGGGTATCATATCATTCAATCACTGGTTATATGGACATGAGGGTCCTCCTCATTTTCTAACTCTCTTCTAATTACAACTTCACTTCTCTCACATTAGCCTCATATGATCATAATTTTGGTCACATATTCCTGATTTCTTTCTTACCTTTCCATAAATTAGAAATCTGTTTTTTATTTCTTTGTTAATATGGATAGCAGTTTTATCTTTCTGCTCTCTTCTATGAACTTTCTAACCTCTTTGGTTGAGAGACCATCTCAAGCGAAAGTTGCATTATTTTCATCAGCTTCCTCTACAGCTGCATATGTAATTTTTGTTATGAAAACACATTATATATCAATATAATGGAGCAATTTTTTTATTGGAAAAAAAAAAATTTAATTTTAAGTCTTAAAAAAATGTTATTTATTTGATCTTTAAGTTAAGATCTAGGATTTCATATGATGGAGAGTTTGAATAGTGCTGAGCTATGAGTGTTGAGTTCAATCAATATGGTGCAGTATGTTGTAAATAGAATTTTTTTAGAGGATATTTGGTTGAAATTTGGTGAGAAATTATTGGATTCATAGATTTGAGTGATTATTTTTGTATAATTGAAATGCCCCAGGAGTTTTTCAGCATACTGAATCCATTTCTGCATTCAGAAATGGATTTTAAACAACAAAAAATAGTGATTCGTGTAAATTTATATAGTTGAATTCCAGAAAAAATTCATTTCGTAGAACAGCTAGACAACACCCTTACATGTCATTATTCATTATTCGTTTTTAAGTGAAGAAACTCAGATGATAAGATCTAAAGTTGTTGAAGCCGAGAAGGTTGAGGATGGCCATTAATGGCTACGTGGGGACGGTTCTGATTATCAGAATAATGGGCGGTCTGGTGTTCATCTGTATCTATATGAAACTCCTTGATGATTCTGATTCTGTCAGGTTGAACCCACCTGCCTTCGGAGATTTGGATCGGTCCTTTGTTGGCGTCTAGCCTTCATAAGGGAAGAACCAGGCAGTGTTCCTTTAGGAAATCCCAATACCAGGCAGTGGTCACTAATACTTAATGAATATTTTCAGTGTTTGTTTGAATGTAGTCAATTTTCCAAAAAGAGATCTTGTCATGAATATATATACTAGCACAGCCACATAATTGTGGTTGATCAACGCCGAAAGGCTGATAAGATGAAAATAATCTTTAAAAGAATATATTAAATTTTATTATTGATTAACAAATAAACGGTTGAGCTTCATTTATCTGGTGTTAATATTTTAATTTCTTTAATCACTTACGTGACAATCAGTTAGCTATGAAAGTAATTTTTAAATATGATTAAGTAAATGTAAAAAAGTAAACACATAAACGGATGTCTTTATAATAGCTAGGAAGTTAATGATTGAAATCACAGCCATTTATTTTGTGTGACTACTAAGAATATTCCAACCATATTTAATCATGTCCATAAAAAACTTATTAAGCACTAAACCCCTATTAAATCTGCCCATTGTCAATAGGTGTACGCCTTTCGGTGTAACGAGATATCCGGTGTTTTATTGTAGTCATTATTGAACTTTTAAAAGTTCAACGTCATGTAATATTTAAAAACATTTAATTGTAATCATGGGTTAATTAATCTTAAATATGGTTGTTATCTTTTTTTAAATTAATGTATGAGATTTTCAACATTAGCTATCTTTGTATATATAACATATGTTTATTATTACTTAACTTATTTACTTAAGAAAATTAATGCAATGACTTATCAATTGCGAGGAAACATATTTTGTCACCAACTATTTACAGCTACTACCCTTTACCCTAGAACAACGACTACCCATTACCCTATAAAGTGGTTAAAAATGGAGGATATACCTCTCATTCATTCACTAGGAAAATATATTTCTAATCGAAACCTACAAAATCATTACAGGTTTATTTTTTGTAGCTGTAGTAGTTATATGTAGCTTAACAATAATCTCTTGACTTGCATGGAGCCAAATATGAAAAGCAACAAACAACATGTGATTATGACAGCGTGATCAACACCCCCACCAAAGGCCCCTAGCCCATGGGTGTATGGCTTATAATTTTAATCAAATTATAATTTTAATTTAGTTGATTAGTTTAAATTTAATAAAACAATTTTGTTTTATTGCTTCATGGTGATATGGGATGATAGGAACGTCTCAAATCTGCTCTCTTTATTGATCAGTTGAAGCAAAACAAAGTATTATCAAGTAAGATTAAATACACATAAAACTAAGAATAATAATCTCACAATTTGACACAATGATTTATGTGGAAATTTAATGAGGGAAAAAAAGTATCAACAAGTAAGATTAAATACGCATAAAATCAAGAACAACAATCCTACAATTTGACACAGTGATTTAAGTGGAAACCAATGAAGAAAAAACCACTAGCGATATTCTTATTATTCAAGGGAGAATTACAATAGCCAATCTGAAACATACAATCATGCTCTCTTCACACACACTCTTCATACATTGCACTCACACCTCTATGCATGCATGTGCATGTGACTCCATGAAAAAATTGATTAGCATATTTCCAACACTCTTCAACTACCAAAAGAAGCAAAAATGATTGTGAATGATGAATACCTGTACTTGGTTAATGATTTGATGGAGTTGAAAGAATGCCCTCTCTTAACACTTGTGTATAGGCTACCCGCTACCAACTACAACTATTTCTAATAGCGGCATGAAAGACTTCCTCCACTCCAACGTGAGGTAAGATCTCTCCATTCACAAGATGTAGGAAAGACTTCCTCCACTCAGTTGTGAGGTAAGATCTCTCCATCGACAAGATTCATGGTTTCTCTTCTTCACGTTTCTATTTGTTTCCGTGATGTTTTGTTTTAGTTTTAATAGCTCTCTAAAATCTTTTAAATTTTGGATATGTTTTAGAAATTTTGCTCGAAATATTAACCACATTAGTTTTCTACTGTAAAAGACATCTTTAAGAAACTTTAGTTTTTTTTTTTTTAAGGAAAAGCTTAAAGTTTACAACAAATTTTGAATACATTGAAATTTTGAGAATTAATAAGTTATCATTTTTATTTCAACTATATGTGAGCAAAATTTCTAAACTTTGAGAAATAATAAGTTAAAATTATCATTGATATATGGAATTTGAGATTTAGGTATTGTTAGTACTTGATTTTGCAATGACTATTGAAAGATTATTTTCCCTGCCCTATCCTTTTTTAGCATTACTTTACATTTTCCTCTGCAGTTTTAAAAGAGTTCTTGCATTATCTTTTTTTTTTTTTTGGTGTTTTTAATGTGCATTTGTGTGATTAAGATTATAATTAGACATTTAGGATCTTTCCATCAAATCATAAGTCATTTCCCTTGTTTTAAATTTGAATTTTATCTTGTGGAAAAAGGTGCTACAAGAATAATGTTATTGTTGTAGCGCTAGAAATAATCATCATTTTGCATGTGTCACTTCACAATATCATGTCAGAGAATGCCCAAGATCTTTTCCTAGAAGCCAACATTATTGATGATTAAGAGCATGTCGTGGATTCAGTTATGATACTCATTCGAAGAGAGTGTTTTTTTGAGCTTTGCAGGTGGTAATATATTCTACAAGTATTCCTATTATCAGAGGTTTTAAGTATTGTTGATAGAAACCCTAACCATATCCAGTAAAAGAAAGTTGTTATAGTAGGAAACATAAAATTCGAATAAAGTTGGCCCTGTAGCTAAGATCACCAAAACACAGGAAAAGAAGCAAAAAACGAAGGTAGAGTTGGACAGTCATTTGCTTGTTCCAAAATATGAGCCTAAAGACAGTAAATGAATCCAGCTCAAAGGGTCTAATAAGCAACAATTCAGACCATCAAAACATAAACAAAAGGAAGCAGTTGCAGGTGATAAAGCTAAGCAGATGAACAAAGCAAGAAAACGTAAAACAATGGTAAATTGTCCTAGCGGGTCTAAGATTAGGGCAACAAATGAATTAAGACTAAATTCAAAATCCCTTTTCAATCCTTCTCTTAAAGAAGAAAATTTAATTGAGGAAAACACAAAGAAAAGATCAAAAGAAGAAAGATAGAAATCAAATACAAACCATACTCTGTTTTTTTTTTCATGTTTTAGTCCTTATCTTCAAGAGCAGTTTCTGAAATGATGGACAATAATTATTTGAAACCAAAAGAGGTTTTTGTTGGGAACGGGCCCCTTCACAAAAACCTCTCTCATTTTTTACATAGCTATCACAGTTTAAGAGGTTCAAATATATCTTTGATTCTTATTTTTTAGAGATTTCACAATAAATGATTTCTTGTTTTAGTGACCAATTTTTGGCGAAGTTTCAAATCAATTGGAGATGAATTTTTGGAAACCAAAAGAGGTTTTTGTTGGGAACGGGCCCCTTCACAAAAAAATCTCTCTTTTTTTACACAACTATCACAGTTTGGGAGATACGAAGATATTTTTAGACGCTATTTTTCAGGAATTTACCATATTTATTTTCCTAAAAAATCTCATGGACGGTAGTTGATAAGACACATCATCATTTCGACTTGGAGATCAAATATGATCTCCTACTTGATTATTTTAAAAAAGAAACTAAATATAGATTAGGAGGTTTTCGTATCCATTTCTTTTGGATCTTGATAAATATGTATTCTTTATATATAAACATGGTAGAAGGAGAAGTTATCAAGGGGATGGGTTGGGAACCATTAGCCAGTTTTGAAGAATACTCTATTGAAAAGACAACCATATATTTCAATTGGTACTAAATGTTAAAGGCAATCGGATGGTTAGATTTTTAATTATTATCTATTTTTCTATCTTTTTCCTACTTGAATGCATGTTAATCTTCTGCAATGCATATGATGTATCTTGTTTATGAGTAAGCCAGTGAAAAAATTATTGATTGTTTGTTCATAATTAGATTTGCTTTCAAGTGTTTTTCTCTTGTGTCTTGAATGACATTTAGGATCAAGAGTTTCATGTGTGAGTGGACAAATTGAAAGCTTACATATTTCCCCTTTATTTATATTTCTCTTTCCATATAATCCATTAGATTGACTACCATTTACTAAGCCATTGAGATATGCTTTTTCTCTTGCATGTTTGAGACAGATTTTTCACATTATCCTTAACCCAACCTTCAACCAGTTCAAAACCTAAATGCAAAATTTACCCATAAAACCATTGCAATAACTTGATGATGCCCTAGTTTTCCCTCTCACAATTAAGTACAACTTTGGGGACTAATATCTTTTGGCGTCGTTGCCAGGGACAGAGACACAAAGTGTTTATCCCTGGGAGAACGACAAGGATCAATTTTAGCTCTTGATGGTGAACATGACTTAGACACTTTTTCTAACTGTATCATTCACCTGACGAATCCATGAAGGAATAATCCATTGGAAACTCCACTAATCCAAGATGTTGAAGGCTATGGAAGCTATTTTGGCACAGAGGTTTTCACCATTTAATTTCTCTGCTATTGATGGTTTCCCTATTGATGTTCCCACTATAGATATATGGGGAGATTGTATTCCACGGTCCAGAGAAAAGGACGAGGACAATCCAGCACTACATTTGATTGAGTTTCATCAATGCATGGATCAGCTGGATATATATCATGAAGATGTATTGATGAAAATGTTCATGTATTCATTGGATGACTATGCAAGGCAATGGTAAAAAACTCTTTCTGCTTCTAGTATTTCCTCTTTGAAGGTCTTTCATGATGTTTTTTATTCACATTGCAAGAGGATTTACCCAGTTGAAAGGCTTTTTGAGCATTGTTGTGAGGGATATGCATTATATATTCATAATTTTGCAGTTGATTCCTCTAGCAATACAGATGAAGAGGATGATTACAACGAGAAAGAGGAAGAAGATTCATTATCAGTCACATCTTCTTCTAAATTTGTCCTACAACAGGAAAATTTTCAACATTCTAATATTGAAATTCATAACAATGATACTTTAGATGCATTTGGCATCAATCCAAATGTTTCTAATAGTAGTGACTATGATACAAATGTTGTTCCTAATATGTTTGAAGATTAGTTGTTGACTGAATAAATTCTTGTTGAAGACCATACTGTAGATGAGGAAGAAAAACCAACAGTTGCAAATGTATTTGATGTTGTTTCATATGTGTCTTATGGTCAAAATTCTAATGATGATCAAGAAACATATATGCACTCATTTTTTCAATATGATAGTGAAGTAGAGGTCCTCGGTTTTCAGAGTTCAATCTTTTTTCAAATCAGCCTTTATTTGATGAGTATGATGATGATTTGAAGTCCTGGATCCAAATATTGACGATATGACAAATTCTAACCAACAAATTTATGAAGGCATTCAATCCATCATCCATGAGGAGCTGGATCCGATGTATGATAGCTATGCATCTGAAGGCGGCATGGAAGATGAGGATCATCCTCTTGATTCTCATGATGGTAATGTTTTTTTGAACAATGTTATCCAAGAAGAATATGAGCAGTTTCTAGATGCTTTTGATAAAACAAGTGATCTTCAAATGAATTATGCTCTCATAAATGGAGCAGAAATCATAGAGCGACAATATGGCTTCTTGTATCAGCTAGAGATGCAACACATTTAGCAGGATCATGTGGTTGTCTACATGGAGTTTATATTTTCACGAATTCAAAGTTTTGCAACATTTGGAATTAAAGAAAATTGTAGTTGTACGTATGGGCTGCCCATTCATTTTTTGTTGCAAAAATCTCAGTTTTTCTACATTTTCTTATTTACGTGCAAGGAAGAATACCATCTTGTTAGTGAAATGATTTCATGGTTTCATTGGAAATTCTCTTACACATGATCAACATGATGTTAGCAGGTTAGGAGACTAGGATGGTTGAATAAGATCGCATCTAAGTATTTTTTTTTAGCTTGTTGTAGATTAGCATGGATAATTGACTTCATAGCCCAATGAAAAAACACTGGTACAGATCCAAATTTTTCTTTTCAAATTGATGGTGGGTATCCATTTCTTTGGGCTTTGAAGAGTTGTTTGGGCACAGTGTGTGGTTTGGATTTTAGTTTCTTTCAGTGGATATGAGCAGTTTCAGTATGCAAGAGATTGTTTTCAACTTACCAGTTGCATGGATATATGTTGTAGTAGTAAATCTAGGCACAATGGTCTGCATGTTCTTGCATCCTCACAGGGAGGCTTCCATCCCCAGAAGGAGCCAGTGTTAGTACTTGATTTTTCAATGAATGTTGAAAGATTATTTTCCCTACCCTATCATTTCCTAGCATTACTTTACATTTTGTTTTATTCCTCTGTAGTTTTAAAAGAGTTCTTGCATTATCCTTTGTTGGGTGTTTTTAACATGCATTTGTGTGATTAAGATTATAATTAGACATTTAGGATCTTTCCATCAAATCATAAGCCCTTTCCCTCATTTTAAATTTGAATTATGGCTTATGGAAAAGGGCGCTACAAGAATAGCAATATTCTTGTAGCGCTAGGAATAATCATCATTTTGCATGCACACTTCACAAGATCATGTCAGTGAATGCCCGAGATATTTTCCTAGAATCCAACATCATTGAGGATTAAGAGCAGGTCATGGATTCAGTTATGATACTCATTCAAAGTGAGTGTTTTTTTGAGCTTTGCAGGTGGTAATATATTCTACAAGTATTCCTATTATCAAAGGTTTTAAGTATTTTTGATAGAAATCCTAACCATATCCAACAAAAGAAAGTTGTTGTTACAGCAAGAAACAAAAAATTCAAATAAAGTTGGCCCTGTAGCCAAGATCACCAAAGCACGTGAAAAGAAGCAAAAAACAGAGGTAAAGTTGGACAGTCATTTGCTTGTTCCAAAATATTATCCTAAAGAAAGTAAAGGAATCCATCTCAGAGGGTCTAATACGCAACAGCTCAAAACATCAAAACATAAACAAAAGGAACCAGTTGCAGGTGATAAAGCTAAGCAAGTGAACAAAGTAAGAAAAGGTAAAACAATAGTAAATTGTCCTAGCAGGTCTAATATTAGGGAAACAGATAAATTCAGACTAAATTCAAAATCCCTTTTCAATCCTTCTCTTAAGGAGGAAAATTTAATTGAGGAAAACACAAAGAAAAGATCAAAAGAAGAAAGACAGAAATCAAATGCAGGCCATACTCTATTTTTTTTTCTTGTTTTAGTCCTTATCTTCAGGAGCAATTTTTGAAACGATGGAGATGAATTCTTTGAAACCAAAACATTTTTTTGTTGGGAATGGGCCCCTTCAAAAAAACCTCTCTCTGTTTTTACACAACTATCACATTTTAAGAGGTTCAAATATATCTTTGAGGCCTATTTTTCAGAGATTTCATAATAAATGATTTCCTGTTTTAGTGACCAATTTTTGGCGAAGTTTCAAAGCATCTGGAGATGAATGTTTGGAAACCAAAAGAGGTTTTTGTTGGGAATGGGCCCCTTCACAAAACTCTCTCTATGTTTTTACACAACTATCATAGTTTGGGAGATACGAAGAGATTTTTGGACCCTATTTTTCAGGAATTTACTATATTTATTTTCCTAAAAAATCTCATGGACATCAGTTGATAAGCCACCTCATCAATTCGACTTGGAGATTAGATTTTATCTCCTCCTTGATGATTTTAAACAAGAAACTAAATATAGATGAGGAGGTTTTCATATCCATTTCTTTTGGATCTTGATAAATATGTATTATTTATATATAAATAGGGTAGAAGGAGAAGTTATCAAGGGAATGGATTGGGAACCATTATCCAGTTTTGAAGAATACTCTATTGTAAAGACAACCATATATTTCAATTGGTACTAAATGTTAAAGGCAATATGATGGTTAGATTTATAATTCTTGTCTATTTTTCTATCTTTTTCCTACTTGAATGCATGTTAATCTTCTGCAATGCATATGATGTGTCTTGTTTAAACTTTACTAATTGTTTTTTCATAATCAGATTTGCTTTCAAGTATTTTTCTCTTGTGTCTTGAATGATATTTAGGATCAAGAGTTTCATGTGTGAGTGGACAAATTGAAAGCCTACATATTTCCCCTTTCTTTATATTTCTCTTTCCATTTGATCCATTACATTGACTACCATTTAATAAGTCATTGACATATGTTTTTGCTCTTACATGTTTGAGACAGATTTTTCACATTATCCTTAACCCAACCTTCAACCAGTTCAAAACCTAAATGAAAAATTTATCCATAAATTTCCCTTTCACAGTTAAGTGCAACTTTAGGGACTAACAAGTATCATAAGAACATTGTTTCTCTTTACACATAATTTACTAAGAACATTGGTGTTTTAGTCTTTTTTTATTTGTTAAACAATTCATATACACTTGTTGTTACACTTATTCATTGTTTTTGTTCTTCCAATTAAAGATAAATAATTTTAATCTTAATTCCAATTAAGGGTTTGAGATTCAATACTCAATTTAGAAGATTAATATTTTTATATAACCTTTGGAATGCACTCTGAAATGAATAGATGAATATCTTTGTTTTTCTTTGATTAAATATTGTTCTTTCTTGCTTATTTAGAAATTAAAATTGATGTTCATTTCACAAATTAAAATTAATCTTCATTTCACATAAGGTAAAATTCTCGACCCCCTTTTATAATGGAAAATGATAATGAACAAGTGCTCATGCAAGAAACTGTTAATTGTTTATGTTGTAGTATTATAATTGTTAATTATTTATGTTGGCTTATTATGTTAACTCTTTAAGGTTTAGGTTGGCCTATTATAATTGTCTTTGGGATATTATAATGTTTAGCTTTGTTGACATGTTATATTAAGTTTTTATGGTTTATGTTGGCATGTTAGTTGCATGTTGGTTTTAGTAAATGTATAGTGTTGATTGTGTGTTGGTTTTAGTAAATGTCTAGAGTTTATCTTGGTGTGTTGGTAGAGTGTTGGTTTTAGTAAATGTATTATTAGTATAACTACATTTAATTTTTAGGTCCATAAGTGTTCATCTATTGAAAAGAGCCAGAATTAATCATCTTTTAATTACATATGTGATTTATATGGACGGAATATTCTTAATCATCACAATAAGTAAAAGGATGAGATTTCAATCATTAACTTTATTGCATGAACAAAACATGTTAGGTTTTAAAAATCGAAAAATGATGGATACAAATCTCTTTCTTCTAAAGATCATGAAGAGAAACCAAAATTGAACTCTCAAAAATTATTATCCATGAAGGAACCAAAGACCAGTCTCAAAAGGATTACATCTAAGTAAGAGAAGGAAGAGGACATGCTACCAATCATAGTAGCGTGGAAGAAAGAAAGGGTAAAATTAAGCAAATAACACTATTGATTTACTCTTCCCACAACTAATTATACATGGTAGTTTATCTCCATTAAATCTAATCAATAAACATAGGAATATTTTACAAAACCTTGTTCCAGGTATAATCTTCTTTCTTGGCTTTACTTAATAGTGAAAATAGGGTACATACATAGACCGGGTAACAAGAGCCTTAAAGCTAATGGCAGCTAACTTCCAATTTCCCTTTTGGAACTTTCTTGTAACATTTTTCTCCATAATACTACAAAGTGTAAAATTATTTTATTGCCTTAAAGCTAATAGCAGCTAACTTCCAATTTTCCATTTGAAACTTTTTTTAACACTTTTCTCCATAATACTACAAAGTGTAATTGCCTTAAAGCTAATAGCAGCTAACTTCCAATTTCCCTTTTGGAACTTTCTTGTAACACTTTTTTCCATAATACTACAAAGTATAAAATTATTTTATTACCTTAAAGCTAATGGCAACTAACTTCCAATTTTCCTTTTGGAACTTTCTTGTAACACTTTTCTCCATAATACTACAAAGTGTAAAATTATTTTATTGCCTTAAAACTAATGACAGCTAACTTCCAATTTCCCTTTTGGAACTTTCTTGTAACACTTTTCTCCATAATACTACAAAGTGTAAAATTATTTTATTTTATGTTATTAATTTCATTAAGATGGTTTGGGCCATTGAAATAGACATTTAAATGGTGCGTGCCAAATATAAGGTTACAAATGAGGCAATTTTGTTGGAGCAAATCGTCAACTATGTGCAGTCCATCCAAGTGGAGAGGTAAGAAAATATTAATAAAGATGGCTTTACCTAAAGCAATATTTAAGTTTGTTATTAAAATTTGTTTATTTTTTTATTATATTAATATTTGGAAAGTTGTGTTCTAGAGATTCTGTCAATGAAACTTTCCTCTATTATATTTAAAGAGGTGTAATAATTATGATGGCTTAGAACATTTGTATAAGGATGTAAAATGAAGTGATACCAAGAGTAATAGGGTATGGTTTTTTTAGTGTGCAGTTACATGTATCTGAATAATAATATTTTAGATAAGTTTTTATTGATGTATTCAATTATTTTTATTATGTGGTTGTGTTAGTAAATATTATCTTTATTAAAATTATTTATTAATAAATTTTATAAATTTTTATTATTTTATTTTATAATATTGAAAATCTAATTATATATTTTGAATAGTTTAGTTTTTATATGAATTAAATAAAAAAACTAAACATAATATTAATATATATATATATATATATATATATATATATATATATATATAATTTAATTTATATAGAATTATTTTGAAAAAAAAGATTAGTTTATGACTAAAAAAAATCATGGAAAAATAGTTAAAAATTAGCGGCTGTGTTAGTTAATATCTCCATCGTTAACGGACGATCGTTAGATTTAAAGTTACTCAGATGGATTTGATTTTTTTTGGGGTATCCGGTTACAGAGCTGCCATCTTTTTTGAAGTCACTACTGAAAACATGGATGAGAATGGTGATTGATGGCGACGTCTGGCCGGATCTGATTATCAGAACGATGGATGAGACTCTTCAATGATTCTGATCCTCTCGGGCTGAACCCACCTACCCTCAGAGTTCTGGATCAGTCCTTTGTTGGCATCTTGCCTCCAAAAGGAAGGAGCCAGCTGCTGTTCATTCAGAAAATCGCAGGACTTGTTCGCCAGAGCCGGATCACGACGCGACGTCAGATAGAAGTGTTGTCCCCGCCCATGAGGTGCAGATGGGCCTCTAGATTATGAAAGCAGGAGGGATCAAAAGAAAGTTTTTGGAATTAGTTGACCAAAGAAAGTTGTGGAAGAAAGTGATCATGAAGAAAAAAAAAAAAAAAAAGAGAGTATATTATGTATGTTTTTTTAACAGATGCGAAGTATATCAAAAAAGAGTCTGAATCAATGGAAATCACAGTCAATATCTATCAATGGAAAGTATTAGCATATTTTATAACGATGTTAGATATTCACTTTGCTACATAGCATTCAATGTTATTGTTGGAGGTGTATAGGTAGTTGTATTTGAAAGCAATTTAGATGTGGCTGCATATATTTCATCCACCAATTCTTCTTACCAGGTGGATATTGCTCACCCTTTATAATATGGACTAATTTGGCTAAGAAGATAAGGAATGGAGGTAAGAGTAGAAGTAGATCTTATCTTAAGGTGATTGAAGCTATACTATTGAATTTACAATTAATAGCTCACTTCGAAGACAAAGGTATTTTCTATTTAAATCAAATAGAGGAACTTAACACCACTACTATATGGAATCAAGGATGGAGCACATCTTAGTCTTTGGGTATAAAAGGTAAATGTACAAGAAAGTAGGATATGTTAGTGGTAGCTTCAAAGAAGGCACATATTTGATTGAAGGATGAGGTGGATTATTGGGCATGGGAAAAAGAAAGGATACAAGTGTATATATTGCTCACTTAGGCTACAAAGCTATGATTTCTGATGAAGCTCAAAGAGAGATTTGGTGGTGATCAAAAATATGTTAAAAAATGTCCCAAAAAAGTCCAGGTATTTTTATGTCTAGCTCCTAGGAATAGGGTATTAACATGAGAGATGCCTCAAAAAAGAGGCAAATTGTGTTCAAGTATATGTTATTTATGTAAGGGAGGAGAAGAGACTATATCTCATCTTGTGAGTCAGTGTCCCTTTGCACAATAGATAGGGAAGGAAGTTGAACAATTAACTAGGGCCTCAAATGTTTGGAATGGCCTCAAATGTTTGTAATGGCTCTGTTGATGAAGAAAGTTTGAAGAAATGGTTTAGAAAGAAGGAGGTGAAGGCCTTTAGAGCATTTCCCTGTCTAATTCTTTGGGGCATTTTTCTACTCTGTACAAAGTAATTATATTTGATAATAGACAAATGCCAACATTTCAATGTTGCTCCCAAGTTAATGCTTTGTTCCAAGGCTCTAAAATGGAAATTAAAGAAAGACCCACAAGAAAAATAGATGAACTATTGTTTGATAAATCTTATGCATGGAAAAAATAATTAATTAATTACCATTTTATTGCAGATATAAAGCTTTGGGCATAGGAAATCACTCTTAGCTTGTTTCCCAAGCTTCATAGCTCATAGATTTGGTGATCTAAGGTGCTTAGCACTTGTGGGAGGCCTCAAAAGGGCCACATTTCTTAATGTTTTATGCTCTATTTATGCATTTTACAAATCTCAAAACTTAGGACAACAAGGAACAACTCAAAGTACATCCAAATTACCAAAAGATATACTTAAAATTACATCTAAAGAATTGGTAAGGGCTTTCATCGCTCTTTTGCACTAATTTGTTGATTTATCTTACGAATCTTGAGTGGTTTTATTTTTCTAGTCTCCATCATTTCTGTTAGTTATTTATCATTCTAGATTAGTTAGATTAAATAATTAACTCCCATCTTCACCTCTATATCACATAGGCATTGGCCTACTAATTTATGGGTGAAGTTATTGTGTTAGGGAAGCATCTCAAAGTCTGTTAGCATAGGAGTTGGGCTTGAACAGGAAATGACTCGTGCCACAGTGACATTGGGAACTTGTCCTATGTGGTATCTCCTTACCACCTCGAGGAACCTTGATGAGGCTATTAGTTTGGTTGGTAACAGGACCTTTGTTGCCCAAAATTTGTATTTATAGAAAACATCTGCTAAAACCATCATTGTCAATTGTAGATATTTTATTGATAATTTTTCCCAATCGTGTTTTCCTTGTAGTGGCAACAAACTGTCTTCTATTGTTTTTTCAATGCATCTATCATCATTGAACTTATTTTTTTATTTTTTTTCAATTGTCTTCTATCATCATTCTATTATTCAACCATTTTTGGGCATGGAGAGTGGACAAGCTCCCAAATTATAGGGATGGTTTCCCTTGGTCATTATGGTTTTTATGGTAAACAATAATAGGAATTTCCCATGTTCTTATCATTGATAAGCTTCCATAGAAGTTGGGGAAGTTTGCTGTTGAAAAATGTGAAAAAATGGGATGATTTGAGAGAAAAACTATCTTAGGAATGCTACGAGTAGTTGAGTCAACAACTTCAAACCTGCAACCCTATTATTTCTACTCATTTTTTATTTTGAGGCCAAGTATTTTTTATCCTGAGAAATTCGTAGAATCCAAACAACAGATTGGACTCTTTCTGCACACATTGAAGTGTGCTAGAAGGGAAGAGTACTTTCAATGATTATTGAGCAACGAAAGAGTAGTTCTTATTTGTGTTGTGTGGGCAATAGAAGAGAGTGTCGTGGCTAGTCTAATATCTAGATGATGGCCTAGAGAGAATTGTGGTGAGTAGACGAATTGTCATCAGAGTAATGGGTTGGGTTGAGTGGGATTAGATCCCCTATAGGAACTTCCTTCACCCTAGTGGTATCATGGCATAACTAAGGGTTAGAATCCTTTAAAGTTGATTCCTATGGCTAGGTGGAAAATTTCTCCTCAACAACCAGTTTGGTGGACTTGGATAAAATTGCATATAAATAATTGTATTCATCTTTGTTTGGAATTATTTTGTTATTAAAACTATCATGTGATCCCATTAGTTTAATCAGTAACAATAGAATTCAGAATATTCTTTATTGTTTCCAATGTTATTCTATATTTGTGTTGGAATTTTGTAATATGTTTTTGTTAAAGGCTAAATACATCTTCATACATGGTTAATGAGGCATGTAAATCTTGATGGTAGTGTTGGATGGAAAAAGAAGGGAGTCCAGGGATGATACATTGGAAATGGGAGAAAGGTAAGGCATATCATGGATCCATTGGTAGGTAGCGAAAGCAATTACAAATTTTCACAAACTCAACTAAATATATTACATGGGAAAGGATTATTGTCGTGTTGATGTTATAGGTCTGACTAGTACATGTTTGTGACATAAAGGATGGATAAAGGAAGATAGATTATGTATAGATGGTAATGAAGCCCACAACTAGAGTTACTTTGTACAAAGGTTGTTACAAAGCTTAATCAAACTAAGAATGGAAGATGATTCATTGGCATGGTTGAAAAATCCATCAACTGGACAATACTCAACTGAGTTAGGATGTAGGGATATGTTCACAAAGGAGGATAAATGAGAACCTACTTGGTGGTGGAAGACTATTTGGAAGGTCAAAGCTCCATTGAATGATAGATTATTTATGTCATTAGTCTTGGCCAATAAAGTTATAACTTGGGATGTCATGCAAAGGAGGACATGGAAAGGCCTAAGACTTTGTTTAATGTGCAAAATTGATGAGAAATATATAAATCAATTGTTGGTTCAATTTCCTTTTGCAAAAGATGGATGGGATGCTTTTATTTCTCTAACTATGCCTCACCTTCGATTACAAGTTCGTAGTTGGGGTCATATTTAATTTCTTCCCCCCATAAAAGATATTAGGATTTTCGCCTCCAGACCCAAGAGAACTTAACATAGTAAGGAGAACCACTCACACTACAAACGTAGGCAGATCTACACCACGTAGGAGCTTCCAATTGCAGATCAAGTATTACGCTTAATTATCCCACCCATACTCTCAACCAAGGAAGTAAGAAGAAAGTGCATTCTCTATATTTCTCCTGAGGCTATCAGTCTGAATAAGGTTTGGGGAAGAGGGGGGACAACCCTGAGCATATATAAACCTCCAAAAAGTGGGAACGGGGTTTGAAATGTTTTTTTTTTCTATAATAGAGTGCATGAGAAAATGGTTTTTGAGGATCCATCCTTGAAAGAGCACAGGAAGAAATTCATTTGGTTGTTTCTTAGACTTTATTGTTGGCAAGGAATGCTTACTCCTTCCAAAATAAGGAAATCCCTCATTTTAGTATGCTATTAGGAAAAGTTCAGATATGAAGGGATTTGATATGTTGTCACGATAAAAGCTTCTAGGAAGGAAAACAATTTGGTAGTTGACCAATAAAAAAGTATGCATTCTTAAATGGGGGCTATTAAGGTTCCCTAAGTTTATGTGGGGTTGGTGGTGTAGTTTTCTTCAATGAGACTCATACGATTTGTTTCAAAGAAAGACTGGATAATGGTACAAACAAGTGGGTTAAATGGAATTCATTATCAATGTAGATGCAAAATGGAAATGAAAATAGGTATTATAGATATTCATCTTTGGTGATTCAAAACTTGTTATCGAATAAAAAAATAGGTGTTTTGGGATGAAAAAATTAATCCTGCAACCTTTACTTGATCAAGTCAAGATGCTAGAATCTAGTTTCTCTTGTATCACATTTTCTCATATTTGTAGAGAGTTCAATATGCTAGTAGATGGTTTGTCCAAACAAGCATTGGAATTGGAAACTAGTAATTTAAATATCTTGGAGGAAATTGCCAGAGTATCTTCTCTAATTATTCTTGAATCCATCTAGAGTTGTTTTCTTTGAAGAGTTGGTTTTTGAAAAGGATTATGATGAGAAATTTTGGCTTATGCTATGCATTGAGAGTTGTAAAAAAAA
>ML778026.1:773517-803092 GCA_009831015.1 Picea engelmannii
ACAAAACGTGCGTACATGAGTAAATTCTCACAAACTGTGAGCATAGCAAAAGACAGAAGCAAAGCATTATTCCAAGGGGGCTGAAATTTTCCCCTTAATGTAGGGGTCCAGCTTTTTCTGAGATCCTAAAGAAATGTTGGAGGTCACCTCCTTTTCTCTGCGTGCTTTGTTGGTCTTTCTCCCTCGGGTAAGAGGCGGAGACAGGACTGAATTGTCTTCAGGTTCAGAAGTTCCCCCAGAGCCGCTAGAGGGGGCTGTAACCCGACCTTCTGGAGCTTCCGGATCTGGAGCCTGAATCTTTCTCGCTGCTACAGATTTTGGGGGGGAGGAATCCAGAAGGCTTTCGTCTGCCGGAGGATCATCCTTGACTGTTGTTTCTTCTGGTTCTGGGGCTTCGTCTTCCTTTAGCGCATCAAAACTGTTTTTATTTTCTAGAGTTTCCTCTGTTGAATGAGTGGCCTTCGGGGCTTGGTCTAGTGGTTCCTTTCGCTTTGGATGCCTTCGTCGGTTTGCTACAGGCTGAAAGGCGTCTCCTTTGACTGGTCCCGGTTCCTCAGCGGCTTTGGGGCAGTTTCTTGCAAAGTGGCCGTAAGCATGGCACCGGAGGCACTTGAAAGGAATCTGCTCGTAGTCCAGCTCTTGGATATGGCTCCATTCCCCCAGGGAGAGCTTAATGGTTTCCGGAAGACCTTTCTCGAGGTTAACCTCAACACAAATGCGGGCGCAGGCATACTGGTCCCCTTTCAGCTCTGCTTTGTCCAGGTAATGCCCAAGCTTATTTCCGATGTCCTCCAGAGATTCTATCCCCCAGAGATGCAAGGGTAGGTGGGGCAGCCTAACCCATATAGGGGCTGTGGTAATCTCGGCTTCGGGATTGAAGTCAATAGTCCAGGGGGCTAAGAACAGTCCTCTCGACCCCATGAAATAGGGCCCAGATCTAAAAACTAGATCACAATCCTCTTTGTTCAAGAAACTGAAAACAAAAAAACCCCTGCCTACTGCAAACAGAGAAACGTTTCCCTTTATCAGTGGTTTCCATCGGTCATTCGTCCATGCCTCCACCACTTTGGGGCTAGGCCATAACCCCGTAAACTTTATGATGAGGGACCTTTCTGTTAGAAGGAGGGCAAGAGAGCAAGGTTGCTCTGGAGTTAGCTCCAGAGAGGGGATCTCCTCCATCTTCTTAACAAACTTGGACGAGAGAGAAGACTTGGATTTGGGGCTTGCCGAACGGACTAATGCCTTGAATGCTTCCAAAGGGTCTTTTCCCTTCTCGGCGTTTTGATCTGGGGCCATCGTAGTCATCCTCCTGCAAACAAGATCAATTCGCAGTGGTGAGCCAAGACCACTATACCCACCCGCATGCAAACCTGTGGGCGGTCTCAGGCTTCGCAGGGACCTTCTGAAGGTGCTGCCAGGGAACCCTGACTGTTGTAGGCCGCATCCTGTGATCTCCAAAACGCGTGCGCGGAGGACGGACGCTCTGAATGAGTGTCGGGGCCCTGATCGGTGCTGGATCCGCGCCTTGCAAACGAGAAACCAGAGCTGAAGCGGCTAGGGTTTAGGCCCTAGCCGCTTTCCATTCTGTCTCGCAAACCTGTGCATTCTCAGCTTTCTACCCAAATCTGTTGTTTTCCTTTATTGTTAACATATATTCAAGTGTATAATTTCATATTTGTTACACTAATGTATTTTGTTGAATGTTTAAGATTTTGGAAATTTTTATTTATGGTAATTATTTGATGTTTTTAGAAAAATTGGGTTTGAAACAATATTTATGTTGAAGTTTTTTAATCTTATTATTCTTTAGAATTTGGATTTCAATGTCCATTTTTATAACCATGTTATTAGATACTTTATATTAACAATTTGGTTCTTTTCTTTTGGATTTAGATTGGTATTCTTCTTGTTTTAGATATTAGATTGTTTTGAAAGTTATTTTTATTTTCATTTTCATCCATTTTTTATATTTTTCAAAATTAAATATTGAAAACACAATGATATATAATATTAAGAAGATAGAGTATTTGTCCCTGAGGTGTAGGACAGTCGGTGATGGAGTGTGTTGTTAAGCCACTCCGTGATGTTAAAGTCACCGGTTCGAAACCTACGGGGACAAAAAATCCAGCCATGTTAAGGGTTGGTGTGGCTCAGGCCGGGTGCGATCCCCGGGTGATTTTGACGGCTTAGATGCCCCTGAGTCGCGGTTTCTCAAGCCACAAGTTAATNAAAAAAAAAAAAAAAAAAGATAGAGTACTTTATTTATTTTGTATCTAACATTTGTTTAGATAGGCATTTTAGATATAACAATATATATGGCCAAAAGTGTTAAGGATTTGGAAAGGTTTAAATATTACTTTGATATCTTAAAAATAGCATTTAAAGTAATAATTATGTAAAAGATTTTTGCTCAATTATATTATCATATAATATTTTTACATCTCCCCACACGTTCAAGTGAATCTAAATACAACATCAGTCAAAAGGATTCAATTACAAGCTTTTCAAAATGAAAAATATGAAAGTGTACAATCCTCTGAAAATTCTAAACAAAATTGATCTGTCATAGCTAGAATGTCGAACAAAGGAACAGATCCACTCAAACTGATTAATAGACTCTAATCTATCTCATGGGTCCTTATGCTCCATTGATCCATTGATGATAGAATAAAATTCCTTCAGTCTCCTCCAATGCCAGCTTCCGAAGCTTGTCTGCTTCAAAATTAAAGTTTTTGAAAATGTGTTGATAGCTAATAGACAGAAAATAATTTGATAATGCTTTGATTCTAGTTTTCCATCCTTCCACTCTAGACACCTGGAGTCTTCCTAAGTTAAGTAGCCAATCTATTACTACTTTCGAGTCTCCCAACACATGGATTCGTGAAATTGACAAGCTATTTGCAAGCATAAGTGTAGCCCAAGATCCTAAGAGTTTGGCTTTTGTATTGGTACCTCTGTCGTAGTTGAAGGTCCATTTAATTATTGAAGCTTCCAATGTTTTAATAACTCCACCTGCACCACACAAGATGCCATCCCTTAGCTCTGCCCCATCGAACCAAGCTAAGGCTGAATCTCTTTTATAGGTAATCATTATATCTCGGGGAAGTCTGTCTTTCAAATGAGTTGTGGTTATGTTTATTAGAGCCTTTGTTTTATAGAGTACGGTCGGAATTCATGGATTGGAATCTTCGAAGATAGCTATGTTTCGTGCATGCCAAATATGCCAACAAATAAGAGTTGATATCTGATTAGGGGAAGACTTGTCCTCATACCAGTTTTTAATACAATCAGATAGAGTGCTCCAAGTCTAGTGACACTTTATGTTTAAGTCTTTTATAATTATATTCCAAACTTTTGTTGTAAAAGTACAGGACTTAAAGAGATGAAAGATAGTTTCTGACTCCATTTTACACAGTGGACAACGCCCAGGTCCTTCCCAACCCCTTTTCTGCAACAAATCCCAAGTAATTATTTTACCTTCCAAATCCATCCAATGGAACAATTTGATCTTTAATTGTACTTTCCATTTCCAAATGGATCTCCTCCAAGTCTCCACCTTTAACAAATTTTTTGAATTAATGATGCTCAAATAGAAATTTTTAATTGATGGGATACCAGACTCATCGCCTCCAGTCCACATTAATCTATCTTCCTCTTCATGTATTAGAGCATCTGATTCAATAAGCGTATGTCTAAACCAATCCCATTCCTTTTCCAGTTCACCGAAAAGACCCAAATCAATACTGCTCAACCAGTTGGAGGATGAAATCTGATCTTCTGTGTGTTTCCTGACCTGGGCAAGAGTCTTGATATTCTTACGATTTACAGCAGATAGCAAATTAATTGATAGGAAAGACGAATATCGCATCCCCAATATCTGATCCTTTCCCAATGCAATTTGTTGACCTTTTCTTGGATTCCAGCATAATCCATGTGTGATAAGATGGATAACTTTTAACAAGCCACTCCATATTCCAGAAGCCCCATTAAGCTAGAAAGAATATGATCTGAGCCAATTTATCACCAATTTATTGTGAATATACTTGTCAAATATAACTCTGTGCCAAATTCCCTCTCCATTAAGTACTCTCCAAAGAGTATTTGTGGCCAAAGATTTACTGAAATCAAATATGTTTCATATGCAATCTCCAAAACAATTTGGTAGTGCAATCTGCTCCCAATTTCACAAATGCATCTGATGAGAATCACAGTTTCTTTTCCAAAGAAAATTATACATCAATTTCCGCAATGTATTCAGGACTGAACATGGGACCACTGCGAGAGACAACCAATAAATTGGTTGGCTTTCCAAAATTTCTTTCAAAAGAGTGAATCATCCTTCTAAGGACAACCAGCAATAGCATCGGTTACTTATCCTTTTTTCCACCTTTTTAATTAACCAGCCCCAATCTTCTATACGCTGAAATCCTGACTTTATAAAAACCCTAGATACTTGAAACCCTATTCCATCTCCAAGAATTTGTAAGGGAAGATCGCCTTAAAAGGTAACAGATCCAAATCTGACATTTTAGCTTGATGAAAGGTAGACTTTGTTCCATTGATAGATAAGCCCGAGGAAAAACAAAATCATTTTAACACCTTGTCAATTTCCCACCATTCCTGCATATTAGCATTAGTCATAATGACCACATCATCAACAAACAGAACATGAAGAATCTTTATAGTCCTTGACACTTTAATACTAGACAATTTACATGCGCTTTGACTGTCTTTCAATAGGAGACTCAAACCTTCCATTACTGGGATAAATAGGAGAGGTGATAAAGGGCATCCTTGCCTTATACCTCTATTGATTTTAAATAAATTAGTTGCCTCGCCATTAATCAAAACTAAATATGAAGTGGAAACCACACAGCTCATTATCCAGTTTGTCAAGTTTTGTCCCATACCAATCTGAAGGAGGATCATACGCAACAGATCCCAGTTAATACAATCATAAGATTTTTGCAAATCCAATTTTAAAACCAGAGACTTAGACTTCTTATTTTTAATACTATGGACACACTCATGCACAGTACCGATGGCATCTTGAATCTGTCTCCCTTGGAGGAATCCCAACTTCTCCTTCGAGAGTGATCTCAATAGTATCGGTTTAATCCGATCTGCTATAATCTTTGATATAATTTTATAAGTAAGATTACACAGCGAGATCAGTCTAAAGTCTCCAAAATGGATAGGCTTATTTACTTTGGGGATCAAATTAATGAAATTCGAGTTTAAATCTCCTGGAATAAATCCTTTTAATCTTGATTCTTCTACCATTTCCAGGAGGTCCTCCCCGACAATATCAAAAACATGCTTAAAAAACTCCATTGTCTAGCCATCTGGGCCAGGACTCTTGTCCACTTTAAAATTTGTTATAACCTTTTTTAATTCCTCCTTTTCCACGGGCTTGTAAAGTGCCTCAGCTTCTATGTAATCCATCATCTTTGAAAATAATGCAACCACCTTAACATGTTCACTGGTAGAAGTTCCTCTATGTTCTTTGTAAAATTCTTTGAAGTGATTTAGTGTTGCATATTTAATGTTTTCCTAACCACTATAAACCTAACCCTCTTCTCCATGAATCTCCCAAACATATTTACTATTTCTTCTAAAACTCGCAAAATTATGAAAAACAAATTGTGTTTAAGTCTCCACTTTTGATCCAGATAGTCCGACTTTGTTGGCGCCATTGATCCTCTATTTATTTTAGTAAGGTATTTCTTTCATTCTCCAAATATTTTAATGGCGTATCTTACATAACCCCTCCACCATGTTTTGAATCCTATAAGAAATCTTATTCTCCAAACAACAGAGCCGAGCATTTTTACTCTTCTTTCAGTCCTTTTGCCAGACTTTGGTGATGACTTTCAGATCTTTCAGTTTCCAAACCAGACGTTTTTTCTTTCAAGTCTCCTTTAGATATTTAGGATCATTCCACATTTTTTTCACCATCAATATGAGCTCATTTTCTTTAGTCCACAAAGGATTGAACTTAAACAGGTAAGTCTTATATAAAGGAGGAAGATCCAACTGAAGAAGAATTGGAGCATGGTCGAATATGAAAGGGTATTCCACCCAGGCTCTGTAGATGCCAATTGTATCTACAAGATATTCAGAAAGAAATGTTCTATCAAGTCTCTTGGCAATAAAATCTACTGTCGCACGACCATTGTGCCAAGTAGGCACGATTTTCCTCGTCACAATGTCTATAATTTTGTATTTATGAAAATAAGTATTAAAGAAACTGGACAACGATCCCAATAAGGATGTACCACCCCATATTTCTCCAGATGATAAAGTTAGATTAAGATCACCTGCTAGAATTAGACTTTTAAATTCAACAATCCTGAAGATTCCAGTTTCTCCCAGAATTGTTTGTGCTCCAAGCACGACCCGTAAACATTTAGTAGATTTATCTGTCTTCTACTTTCTAAACAATTCCTTGTCAATAATATCCCACCACAAGTAAGATAAGGAACAAAACCAAAGTAATTAGGATCCCATGAAACCAATAAGCCGCCATAGGTACCAACAGAATTAACTGCACAGCTTAACCAAGTAGGCCTAAGAGAGAAGAAGAAAGAACGAGCTTTTTCCAAATGAACAATAGTCTCCTGTAAGAAAACAATATTAGGACGGGTCTTATCCAGTACACTTCTAACCAAGGCAACTTTTAGGGTGCCTCCAGTCCCCCTTAAGTTTAGTGAGAGAAGTATCAATACTTTGACCTTGCAAGGGCCTTCGACACTCTAAGGGCCCCACCTTTTGTGGTAGATTGTGGTATAGAAACAATTGAGGAATCAAGTGTTGATTTTTTACGGGCACTTAAGTTTTTTATCGAGGAATGTTCAATGCCCAATCCCCTAGACCAAGCATATTCTTTCCCGGCCTCTACATCGGATGACCACAAACAACTAGCCTCCCATTTTCCAGCAACATCATCAATGACCGACTTACCAAGATAAACATGTAATTTCACATTAGAATCATTACCACGGATAAATGGGATTAAGGAGTCAAGTACCGCAGATAGAGTGGATTCCCCGTCTTCCGGTTCCCTATAGCCAGGTGGGCTAGTAATATGACTCGACAGTAGTTGACTTTTTCCCGGGTTACAAAAGTCCCCAGAATGTAAGGAGGGTTCTAGAGAAGGGCTACGAATAGAATCCTTTACACTGGACAAAATCTGACTATCAATGGCATTCATTGGCTCCAATCTTGGAACAACAGTCGAAGAGGTTTGAAGAGGATCAAAGTTTCTAGAAGAAAGGTTAATATATCCAGTATTCCCCTTTACAGTCGAAGGTGGCGAAACGATTTTTGTAGTAACACTCTTAAGCCAAGCTAAAGAGTTTATTACATCTCTTTCCCAAACAGATAAAGTATTAAAAAAAACTGGACAAAACGATTGAAGCTTACCTGAAACTGTGGTAATGCTCTCCAAAGAACTGGGATCAACACAGTCCTGACGAACAACATCGAAACCATAGAATCTCATTTCCAAGGAGAAGTCTGGAGTACTATAGAAAGTATGAGTTCCTTCCTGAACATTTTCTTCGTCATCAAAACCTTTACAATATCTCTGAAGGTGAGAATTACTTCTACAAATACTACATCTAAATGGAATACCAAGATAGTATAACTTCTGTAGGAAGTGTTTTACCCTCCACTCTATTTCTAAAGTCTCTGGCAACCCCTGGTGAATATCTATTTCAACCAGTACCCTACTGACTTTTCTAGTAGAGGCCAAGAGATTTGCTCTGTCAATCATTATAAATTTACCAAGGGAGTCTCCAATGGCCTCCAACGCACCCTCATTCCAAAAATATAGAGGAAGTCCCGGTAATAAAACCCAAATATGTCGAAAGGAGAAGTATTATGTTTCTAAGTTGAATGCAACCCACCACCTTTTTAACATAAGATTGTTATTTCCATTAACCCATTTCCCAACTATCATAATAGCAGCATCTTCTAGACAGTTACACAAAAAACCTATCCAACCTTTAGTTAAGAAATATACCTCAGGTAGGTATCCTAGAACCGGAAGCCAAACCCGCTCCAACTAGACCGATAACTTCTCTGCACTCAAGTTATTGTATGCAAATCTACCAACTATACCACAGAGTGACAACCTGCAGGTGTCCTCCATGCCTATATCTGAGCCTAGGACCATTCTTTTAATAGGTTTTTTAGCCACCCACTGTCTGCGACCCTTACGAACAGTAGCAGAACCCATAGCTTTAAAATGAGAAGGCGATGAAATAGTCCCTCTTTCGGCTTTCTGAAGACCATACCCTGACAAGGGTTTTTGAAACCCTAGAGTAGACTCAGACAGTAGAGGTATGTATGTATCTAAGCAAGGCGTTAAGTCGGGTTCCTTGCTATGACCTTTTTCCTGTAAAAATGGCTCTGTGCAAGAACAGGAACCATTTGTCTGATAAATCGATATTACCTCTCTAGTAGTATGTACATTAGTTACATCTGCCACCTGCCAAAGTCCATCAACTGACTCGTTCATTAATACATTAACTTCCTCATTAATTTTTTCCAACCTGTTAAGTGTCATCTGATCTCCACTTGGAACCCACTATAAACAAAATGTGAAGATCTAGGGCTAGAAACACTCCAAAGTCCAAGGAGGAGAGGTAAATAATGACTCTGACAAAGGATTAAGGTAGTAGTCCACCTAGGATCCACTATCCTAACCCCGAGGAACTAGTGGTAAGGTTCGCAGGTTCGATGAGATTTGATACAGATTCCAAAAATAGTAGTTAAGTCTTCAATGAATACTAGAAGACAGTATTAAATGACACTCCCACCAAATGACCTAAAAAAATAGTAAAAACCATCATTCAACAAGCACCTGAAAACTGTGTAGCAGAAATTGAAAGATAAACTAGCCAATAAACAAGTAAGGAATACCGAGACCCTCCAAACCTAGACGATTCTAGGGCCGATATCCACCTCCATGACTCCTACTGGATACTATCACGCCATAAAATTTGAAAAATGGCTAAAGTTCCGCCTGGTTCAATGACGCCTCCTCATCCTCCTCATCCTCCCCCAAACCATAACCTCTCAGATTTTTTAAAACTTGATAACTAGCTTTAAGAATAATCAATAATGTACAACATGCTTTATAAGATCTCAAAAGTAAAACATTGTTATAAAAATGGTTACAAGAAATTTTCACATAATACCTATTTTTAATGACTTAAATGAAGAGAAAATTTCTTATTATAAAATCAAATAAATAAATAATTGAAAAAAAAATAACTTTATTAAAAATATATTATAAATCCTTATAATTATCAATTATACCAACAATGTAAAATTAAATATTACCTTTACTTTTTTATAAAATATATATTTGAAAAAATTATGCTATCTAAATACCATGCTATTTGGAAAAAAAAAATAGAAATTAGAATCTATATATAAGTTATTAAGAAACCATTGTTGAATATTTATATGAAATATATATATATATATATATATATATATACACACCTTCGTAGATTTTACCAGTCAAATTGTTGGGCGGAGGGGGGTCTCTTGTCCCACAAACAAGGGGGTTTCATACACCAATTTGGTGTGCTGGCTTGGCCATGACCTTAAAAATATATTATTATTATTATTATTATTATTATAGTTGTTAATTTAGGTGAACATGGTGTGAGAATAATCAAATATAGAAATATTGATATTTTTTTATTTTTAAAATTTATTCTTAATTTTTTTAAATTTTTAATATTTTATTTTTTTTATATCACTAAATTTAATCATATATTTAATTTTAATAAAATTGATTATATATTATTATTTTTTTTTAAATATTAATTTACTTAACATATTGATTACACATTTAAAAAAAATAAAAAAATTATTTTATCATTTTGATTGATTATGAAAATGAACAAATATTTCTTAATATTGTATTGAATTATATTTCTTAAATTTAGAATAATTTTTAAAATATATATAAACATTACCTCTTAATAACCATGAAAAATATGTAATTTAAGTTTTACTTAAAAATAAATTAAAATAAAAATTGATCGAATCTTGTGATGTTTTTTGTGATTTTTGTTTCTTTATCAAGTGCGCACATATTGTTTTCTTCAGAGTTATTTAAGTTGCTATCACTTTATTAATCCATGTCGAAGGCCCCGGGGCCCCGGGGACTATATAAATGAGATCGTCATTCACTATATATTAGTTTGCAATTGACCGATCCCATATGTGCATTATAACCAAAGTTCATAAAATTTTCTTTTTTTTAATTATTTATATTTGATTTTTCTCAATGTTGATTGGCTTATACATTTGATGGCTTAGTGTGAGGAAGACACTGTAATCCTTGGGAACATCCCATGCATTTAAATTGTCATTCAATTATACGCCTCGGTAACATCCCCAAAAATGGGAGAATCGACACACTTTGAGAGTGTTTTGATTTCTCTGGAAATCTGCACCAAAGCTATGACACTGCTAGCTCCGACACTACCACCATAATGTTATCTTCCTTTCCACTATTGCTCATCGCCTTGCCATCTTTTCACTGCATGGCGATTCCTTGGATTTTCACTTGGCTTGCCACCTTGCCATCTCTTCACTGCCTAGCCATTGCTTGGCTTTGCACCTAGCTCATTACATTCACCATGCAGCTAGGCTATAACAACTCATGATAATATTTGTTTCTTTCTCCCTAGTGTAATTGACTTGGAGGACGCTGGGTGATTCCTCGCAAGGCAACAACTATGATTTTCCCACAAATAAGATTCGAGAAGTATTCTATGAAAGACAAAATATTTCTTGAAGGGTGTGATGCATCACCATATAATTCGGGCCATGGTAAAGCATGTTGTGGTTGAAAATATTTTCTTAATTTTCACTGAATGCTATTGGTGTTGTTATTGTTGTCATCAATATTTTCTTAATTTTCACTGAATTTTATTGTTGTTGTTAGGGTGTAGTGCTTGTTAGGATCGAAGTGGCCTCTCCTGAGCCCGAAATCACAAATCTTCAATAATTTGATGCAAGGGTTTATCAAAAATTTCAAAGCTTATTATTAAACGTACAAAAGAGATGAATAAAACAAAGGAGTTTCAATGTGGAATCTCTCTTATCTGATCAAATCAATATAAACTAACATGTGCATGACTCCTTTGTTGTGGCAGTAAGTGACCCCACTGAGCAGCTAATACATGGCCTTCTGATTCCAAAAATAAACCAAAAAAATTATATATTTCAACATGAGCATCAACACTATCCAACATTAATTCCCATTGAAGGAATGTAGTTTTCTCAAATATAGTTAATTCCATGCAACATTTAACATAACTTAACCTCGATTGTCAGAGGTGAGATATTGGTATTGTTTGATACGAGCGGAATTCCATGTATATGTTGAGATATGATTCCATATATTCATATACAATATATTGTACAAGATTCAGGCTTCAATACCTACATTTTCTTCTTTGTTCCAGTATGAGATGAGAATTGTTCACCCTTCCAACATAGTATCCTAGTTTTTTCGATCGAGGTGAGAAAGGTCGTTGTCATGTTCTTCTTCACAATGTGCTTGTGGATGGGCAGAATAGGAATGATGTTGGTGAAGGTTGTATCGATGTTGAGCATGGCCAGGCCCATTCCAATGATGTCATAGCCAATACCAAGTTCGATTCGGTGTTTTATTTTTTCTCCTTCTTCTTGACTAGATCGAATAGGGCGATTTGGAATATATAGGATTGATGCTAGGGTTCGGGGCGAGGAGGAAATGATTCCATGAATTTAATTAGAAAGAGGGAGCAAGGCCAAAAAAAGGTGTTGGTCGGTCATAGAGCCAAGGTCACACCCATGAACTAAGAAAATCTAACTACACACAGAGAGGTTACACTCAATGGAAGTGAAGTGAAGAATGAGGTTGAATCCCCATTTTTCTTTCAATTATATTCTTCGGGTCATGTTAAGAGGCACATGGAACTCATGCAAATCCTCGTGCATGAAGTGTTAGGAAATGAGGAACACTTCCAAGCTAAACCTAGCAGAAGAGACGAAGAAATATTTCAACAAGAAAGTAACTAACAAAGCAAACACACAATGCATAGACATTTTACCCTGGAAACACAAACCGGGAAAACCAACATTCCTTGAGCGTTCTTCTCTCTTGTTGTCTTATTCATTCAGAATAAAAGGTCACATGTCTAACCTTGGTCTACGCCTAAGACACAATCAACTCATGCCTTCTTTCTTTACACAAGAACAACCATGTAGCCAATTCGTCTTACATCTACATGACTAGAAACCTCTACAATTATTGGTTATCCATTCATTCATTCATTCATTCATTCATTAGCTTTTACAACATTACAACATGCCTTATTTATAGGATTTACAATAGGAAAAACCTTAAATAAAAGGCGCCCAAAGATGGTTGCAGATTCACACGGATCATTGGCTACAAATCTTGTGAATCTCATGATTCTGTTACAGTTGACTACCAAGTCAGATTGCCAGTTGACTACCAGTCAGCCTTCATTCGGTCTTTAGTCAATTTCCACACGCTCGCTTGTCGACCTCTTGTTAGTTGACCTCTTCGACTTGTTGTCGATGTATTCAACTTCGACTTTACCCGATCGAACCACCTCAACCTTTGACTTGTTGTCGATATCTTTGACTTCAACTTTACCTGGTCGAACCACCTCGACCTTCTTTTTATTGTCGATTCCTTCAACTTCGAATTTTAGTTGACCCACCTCGACTATACTTTAACTACAAAGAATATAACAACCCAACATTCTCCCACTTGTTGTTTTCTTTGTTGAAACCAAGAGATCTTTGAACTCTCATTCATAGACCCAAGGCAGCAATGCCCATTGCCTCTCTGCACCAAGAGAACTTCACAACACTCACAAACTTGGTCAAAGAGTCTATTATGTTTTCCAACATGTCTACTTTCTCCGGCAGCACCTTGTTGCTTTCCACCATGTCTCTCACGAAATGGTATTGTACATCAATGTGCTTAGTCTTAGAATGGTGAGTTGGTTTCTTTTCCATAAATAGTGCGTTTTTACTATCACAACTTATCTTCATAGATTTCTTCTCAAACCCAATTCATGAACACATCCTTTGCAACCATACTGCTTCTTTACTTCCATGAGTGGCTACAATGTATTCATCTTTTTTGGTTGACAAGGATATGACTGCATTTCATATACTCATCAAGTTGATTTCTCCATCGAACATCTTGAACACATATCCATTGGTCGACCTTTGTCGATCTATATCTCTAGCCTAGTGAAAGTCGAGAAATCCATGTACATTTAATTCACTGCCATCTTTAGATTTTCCTCGGTAGCATATAGCTTAATCTTTTGTGCCACACAAATATCTCAATAATCTCTTGATAGTTGTCAAGTGCTCATTCCCAGATATTGACATGTATCTTCTCAACACTCCCATTGCATGGGAAATGTATGGTCGAGTGCAAACCATCACATACATTAGAATACCAACAACACTTGCACAGGGAACATTTGCGCCCATTTCCTCTATTTCATCATATGTCCTTGGACATTGATCAATAATTAGCCTTTCTCCCACAGGAATTGGCAGCTTCACAGGTTTTCAATCCTGCATGTTGAAATGTTTCAAAATTGTTTCAATATTTTTCTTTTGGTTCAACCAGAGCTTTCTAGTTGTTCGATCTCTCTTGATCTACATTCCCAAAATGAAGTTCGTTGCACCAAGATCCTTCATGTAAAACTTGGAGTATAGTTGCTTCTTCACCTCCTTTATTGTGTTCAGGTTGTTTACAATCAACAACATGTCGTCTACATACAATGATACATATATGAAACACCCACCTTCTTCTTTGGAATATATACAGTGATCATCTTTGCTTCTCACAAATCCAAACTAAGGATGTGTGTGTCGAACTTTTGGTAGCACATCCTTGGTGATTTATTTAGATCATAAGGGTATATTTTAAGTTTGGACACCAAATATTTATTTCCCTTTACTACAAATCCTTCAGGTTGTTTCATGTAGATTTCTTCTTCCAGGTCCCCATGTAGGAATGTTGTATTTACATCCATATGTTCTATTTCTAGATCAAATGTTGCAGCCAAATACATTAGTACTCTAATGGAAGTTTATTTTTCAACATGGGAAAAAATCTCACCAAAGTCGACTCCTTTGACTTGGGAATATCCTTCCACTACCAGTCAAGCTTTGAATTTCTCGACTTGACATGTTGTGTTCATCTTCTTCTTGAATACCCATTTGCTACCAATAGGATTTCTTCAACTAGGTAATTTGACTAAGTCCCATGTCTCATTCTTTTGCAAGGATTTCATCTCTTCGACCATGGTGTCCTTCCAGAGTTTTCCCTCTATTGAATCTACTGCCTCCCAAACCAACTTGGGCTCATCTCGGTGGCAACTAACACAAATGTGGAACGGAAGTTGGGTGGACTATACCTTTCGACTGGTTTTCTTACTCATTATAACCTCCTTACAACCAGAGTCGGTTATTCCACCTCTCCTTCCGATTCAGTCAAATCACCTAAATCATCTTCTGTGTTCCTTAGTTCAAACGACACCTTCTCTGGATTATTCTCGGTTTGAAAAGTTTCTTCAGGCTCAGAGTTACTTTTGACTTCTCTAAAGAGAATATCCCGACTGTACACTTTTTCCTTGATGCAGAATCACATAGTTTATATCCTTTCATTCCTTCTTTGTATCCAATGAAAATACACTTGACTGCCTTATTTTCCATCTTTCTTCTATTTTCCTTGGGAACATTCACAAATCCATCACGGCCAAATACTTTGATATGTGAGACTGAAGGATTCTTACTAGACCATACCTTATGTGTGTTGAATTTTCATTAATTATGTTAACATTAGATTTACCATAGCAAGTTAAACCTTTTGCATGCTTATTTCTCCATAGGTGATATTTTACCATCACTACCAAACCATAGGCACCTACTTGCATCGCCCCTGAGCATAACATATACATCCTGGGAAACTCTTCTACACAAGGGGAGAAAAACCCAACAACCTTCTTATAGATAATATCCTTTCCAAGACAAAATAACCAAGAACAAGCTCTATCCACTATAGAAAACTAACAAGAAATAATTTAGCAACATAGATGCAACACACCCTATCCACTGGAGCAAACCAACAAGAAATAATTCATCAACATAGATGCAACACACCCTATCCAGAGCGCTAGGGTGTCTAGCCTCCACTAGCACACCACCAAGATATAACCAACTATGTAGTTGCATCTCACTCTAGACAGAGTGTTAGAGTGGCTCTACTAATACATCACCGAGACAAATCAACAATGGAGTTGCAGCTCACTCTAGCCAGAGCCATAGAGTGACTGGCCTCCACCAACACATCACCAAGACCAAAAGAGATGGACCTTCCATATGCGACCTTCTTCCTTCTGCAACTCCAACTCTCTCCACCAAACTTGCGTTGTAGATGAGTGAGTGAGTGTGCCAAATGAGGAAGGCATCACTCTTGTTTATACTAATCTATCCAGTGACTTTTCTAGAAGGGTCGACTTTCCTTTCTGGAAAATATATTTTTGTTTATATTTTTCTGGAGCCAACTTTACTTCTAGAGAAATATAATTCTTATCTATTATTTTATGTGGGTATGATTTCTCTTCTGGGATCTTCTTTGACTTCCAATGGTTTTCCTTTAACGTCTTGGCAACTTCATGTATAAGAAAGGTTATCATAGAGGTGAATACCTCCTGCAACTACCAGAAACATAAACACTCCCTCTTAGCCAGGGAGGTATTCTCCATGATGTTTTTCCTCTAGTCCTCATAGCCTTGCAAGCCATGTCATGGTCCTCTGACCATGCCATGGTCACACAAACCATGCTACTGGTAGCATTATCACGTCGCACATGACTACACCCAATGTGGACCTTTTCTAGGGCCTCATCACCACTAGAATACACTAGAACCTACTATCCTGTAGTATGGCACTAGGACCTACTCTCCTGTAGTGTGGCACTAGGACCTACTCACTTGTAGTGCATGTTTCCACTTAGTCTACTCCCAAGGGACGTTGGGAACCCAATACAACTTATCAGTCCATTTATAAGTGTCATAGTCAACTCATTCCATTGAGGAGTATTGTCACATAAGAATGTCTCACGAAGCTCCAACCATCAATACTCCCTCTCAGTGAGGAAGGAATTCTCCAAGCATATCTTGTACTATTCTTGGTATTCTTCTGTCATAGAAAATTTTATCCATGAGCCTCATTAGCTATATTGATGATCCATCTCCACAGCCATGTGTCTAGCACCTTGGGTCGTTCTTGTCCCATGACAAGAATTATAACCACATCAGAGCCACATTCACCTCATAGTTGATCCTGGAATGTCCACATTCCCACATGATCACTTTGTGAATGCATTTAGCTCGATGTTATCAGACATGTGGAATTTCACCTCAAGCACCTCGAGTTTTCATTCTGTCGAATACTACGTCGGGGCACATCTACTCCAGATGTAGATGTTCCCTATCTCCCCTATTCTATAGCCCAGTACTAGGAGGAGGTGCGGCCCGATGTTTATTGGGGCCACTCACCTCACTGTGAGTGTTATGCTCGATGCAATTCACACACATTGGAGGAGTCCTCAGTCCATCAAGAAAATTGTAGCTTCAGTCCATTAAACCTATGTCAGACTTCGATTCTTCAGTCCATTGAAGACTATACCAGGGTCCCAAGCCTTCAATCCATCGAAGAATAACCTGGGATCATTCCCACATGATCAAGATCATCTAACCAATCTTGGAATATCTACCCAATATCCTCCTGGATATCTAGCAGCAATTGGAATCTTCAGTTCGTCGAAGATTACATATGGGCCTATTCTCACATGATCAAGTATGTCCGATCAATATTGGAATATTGACACGATGCTACAATCATCAACACTCCATGAGGGAAACATTCTCATTCATGCCAAGCTTGTCCCAGACAAAGGCTTAGTGCAAATGTCATCTATCTGCTCATATGTGGATATGTGTTGGAGCCTCACTGCTCAGAAAAGATCCCTTGGAATTCATGCCAAGAGAACCTCGGCATATGCCATCATTCTTAATACGAAGCTTTGGAAGACTCATCACAATATTCCCCAGAGCGGGAAGAGAAGTATAATCCAAATGAGAAAGTCTCCTACGCTATGACTCACTCAGGCTGATAGAATCATGCACCAAGAACTGATCAAACTATCAATATGTACAAACTCCTTGTTTGGTCCTACTGCTTCATGTCTCCAACTAGAGACCATCTAATAAGTTTCCTTCTGCAACTGTCACTATAGCTCCCTCTCAGATCTATCACTAGTGACATGCCTCCGAGGTAACCTGCTTGGAACAAGAAAACAAGAAAAACAACATTCCCATTACCAAACCAATTCAATATTTTATTCAAGCAATATACACAACAACAACCATAAAACTATGCCTCCAATGCTCAAAGAACTAAAAAAGATATCTATACCACTTAAAAGCCAATAAATGTACGAACTTTCTTACATAGTCAATCGATAAACATAATGCCACAAAATTTGTATGTCTCTCAAACTTGTTTTATTCGATACTCTAGTCAAAATTTAATATGTTGGTCAATATTAATCCTCGACGCACACAATGTTGAGCGAGCTTCACAAATCGATGGGATTCTTGCTCCAAAGATATTCTTTTAGGGCACAATAATACATCCGTTAACAGTCTCAACATGCAGCTAGAATATCACTTATTTTGATGGAATCCACCACATTCAAAGCATTTTCCACAAAGAAGAAAACACGAGAAAGAACTATTTTCCTTCAAATCCAATTTCCTAAGTGCATAACAAATCCACTCCACTCCTAGACAACCAAATATTTTGTTTGTAATGTTTTACAAAGATTAAAATAATGCACATCTAAAAATTTGGCCTAGTTGCACATACAAACTTTAATGTTTAGAGCCACCAAGAAAATTGTTGAAGACATGCATTATACAGAGGATCAAACAACAATTAGCCAAAACTGAATCAGCAAGACTATCTGCAAGTCTCTACTTCAATGATGCTAGGGAATGCAAACGAAAAGTGATCCTTACCATGATCATGAGGACTTCAAGATGGACCAATAACATAAACATTTGTGATCTATTGTGACATATCTTAATAAAAAAACATATAAATTCACATAACTTTTCTATATTTACAATTTCAAACTTGTGTGGCAGGGACTAAGCTGCTACCCAACACTTTATTAAGTTGCTACCACCTAGTATTCTATTCTTGGGTGTCATTAAGAGTAGATTACCTTGTATACAATGTTATTGTTTACTATGTATATGAACGGTACTTTCCATAGTATTATTCTTTGTAATATCTTATACTTTACTCAAGGATATATTAGAAAATTTTACTCCTTTCAAAATATACTTCATAATCGTTGGTATTTTGATTGCTCTAAGGTTGTTAATTTTTAAAATTAGCCTACGATTGAGCTCAATGTGATATACAATGGACAAATACATCCATTTAGCTCCAATACACTATATAGGAAGCCCATTGCAACGGTTTTGAATTTTAAGAAAGCACATTAATTTGATTTTTTTTAAAGATTAGTAAGTGCTAAAATATTAGAGATACTACAAAACTATTAAAAAATAACAGTTTGAATCTAAATCTATAGTGATTATGAATACATTCATGTTGATGAGATAATCACCAGGTGGTATTTGAATGGAAATCTAAACGCATGGCAATGGCAGCGGGCAGGTGAAAATAGTCATGGATAAATTGCATATTACATCCTAGGATTATCCACACTCCACCCCATCTAGCCTGTTATACTACTTTTAGTGCATATGTGAGACAACTCTTTTGAAACCCTACTATGCCATGACCAAGCTCTGCATACCAACAATGTCCTTTCTCACCTTTGACTCAAGTTATTCAAGTTATCATCCTAGATCCTAATGCCAAATTTGGAGAAGAAATCACTACAGAGGAATTCATGGGAGGCTTGGGAAATGACATTGGCTTGGTTAGGGAATAAGTATCATTACCATAGTATGACTTAAAACTCATCTTCCTTAGAAGTAAGGAAACAAATTAACAACCCAAAACTCAAAGGCATCTCACATGAGTGAAAATCCATCCCTTTAAAACCACCAAGAAATCATTTAAGATGACATAGTTTTCCTCAATAATAACTATCCCTGCTATCCATTGACAACTAAATCATTATAAATCATTATAATATATATATATATATATTATTGTCATCTTACACATTTTCAAAACTATGAAAATACTTGTGGCTTGACAAATTTAAACAAAAATTATAAGAAATAAATAAATTTTACCATTCCCAATTACTTACTCTTTTCGATTGTGCTTGCCACGTCAATAGAGATCATTGAAATGACAAAAAGGAAGGACTTTGATAGTTGATATGCGTGGCATCATTGAAATTTAAATACTCTCGTTTTATTTCATTAAATTAATACATATATTATATCCCAAATAAATATTTAAAAAAAAAAAATTATATATAAAAATAATATACTATGCGACTCGATAACTGAAAAAATTAGACCTCATACCTAAAAAAAAATTAATCATTTTAACATGTTAATTAATTCTTTATCAATTTCATGGTAACCTTTATGTTATTACAATTAATTTCCCTCTTACCATTATGCATAGCCTTCGAAATTATCCAAGTCACACTTCATCAACTAGAGACAAGAGTTTGTTTTTGCCCATTTATGTTATATTAATTTTATAAACATTAAGGCTTTGAACAACATTGCATTTAATGTTATTATTATTGAAATGTAGATTATTAGGTTTGAAGTGATTTTATTTGATAGTATATATCTAAACAACATTAACATTATTTTAGTAAATACAAAATAGCTATTTTATTAATTTTTTTAACTATTTTGAATTTAATAATTTATATTTCAACATTAATAATATTAAATATCTTTGGATGGGGTGACATATGGGATTCAAAGAGCTCTCCATGTTAATGTGTGACATGTCAAACATCGTACGAGGGCACAGTTGGGTTTCATTACAATTGGTGTGGAGGAGATAAGTTTGTTGGTGTAAGGACAATGGTGCAAGGTTGAGGGTTATGGCTTGTCTGGAGTGTTTTAATTTTGGTACTGTGTTGGGGCTAATGAGCACCTATGTTGTCATGACAATGGGAGTGACCTTGCACGCTTTCTAAGATGCAGAGGCCAACCAGCTTGACAAGGGGCAAGTCTAACATCATTCATGCTCATTTGGATTCAAGGGATTGTTTCATTTTCTCATCTGGGTAACTCTAACTGCAATTGTTCGTAGGGGTGTATTTTCCTCACAATTGGTTGGTCGAGGGAGTTTACCACTTTCTTGTTGAGTTGGACTACCCTACTAATCTTGTCTTTGGGTATTGGTTCATTTGCAAAGGAGTGTTAGGGGGTTGGCCTTAACCTAGTTGGAAAATGAGGTGGGTTGTTCAGTTCACTCGACGAATTTATGGGCATCTTGTTCCTCACGTATTTAGTGGGGTCCCTTTTGTGGTCAGGGCGACTTTCTCTATAGACAGTGCTTGGTGTTGCAAACAGAGGGTGACACCCTGGGTACTTATGCATTTGAGCTCAACACTCTCGAGTGATATTAAGGGCTATGCTAACTTGGAGGGCATGGGGTCCAGCTCGAAGGGCCAACATGAAAGATGCCAGAAGACATCTAGTATGGCAAAGAGTAGAGCCACCACCCTTGCAGCTATAACCAGGACTGAGAGGGAAGCCAAGCAAGCCAAATAGACTTTCCATGCTAAATTCTTTGCAAATGTTAAAGAGGAGATTAGACCTCTAGAGGAAATTGTCTTGAAATAGAGGAAGTTGGTGGCTAATGAATAGATTGAAAAACATTTTGAGAGCCATTTTTTAAACTTTGGTTCCTCTTGGAAAAGAAATACCAAAGTTTTTAAGGCTACTAAGAATTATTGGCTCACCAAGGCCCTCATAAGCCCATGTGCTAGAGAAGTAGGGAGGCAAGTATGAAGAGTTGTTGGACAATTTTATGCTTTTCGAGGCCAAATTCAAAGTTGTATATAGGATAGTCTTTGGGATTAGAATTGAGGTCACAGACAAGCAAGACGGCAACAAATTTGGCACTCAACATCATCTAGGAACTTCTCTCAGCCTACTTATCATTGAAGAGGACGAGGAACCAACACTCAACAAGGTTTCCTCAGATACCTAGTTTCCCACGTCATCGAGCTCCTTAGGTTATGATTGATAAGTTTCTAGGACGACTTCATTTGGAGCATCCACATTTTGTCATTTTATGTAGTCATGTTTCCTTATGTTATATTATTGTTGTTATTTCTAGAATCAGGGTGTTGTTTTAGTTTTAAGGAGGTCCTGAACCTCTATCAAATATTTAGAATAAAATACGCAAATTTTGATAACAATGGCTCTGATCTTTGGATGTTCTTTGTGGCCTAGTTTCCTTTTTTTGGAAGGCCACGAAAAGCCATGGATGTAACAGTTTTTTACTATGTTGGTCTGAATAGAACTTGCTTAAAAAAATAATGATAACAAAAGAACCTTAAAGCTCATAATTTTGGTATAAAAGAACAGAAAGATGAGAACATGCTAGCAATAGTCAAGGAGGAACTAAAAAATAAATCACAAATTGAAACAATTGGCCTCATAGAAGAAAAAAGGTTGGGAAAAATAATTGAACATAAAGATACGTTGATTAGGGTTATGGTAAGATCTAATACCCATAAATATAACATACTCAATAAAACTCTGAGCTTAAAAGGGTTAGGAATATTTATAAATGAAGACCTCATTCCAGAAGATCAAGCTAAATTAAGGAAGGAGTTTCAAAAGATAAAGGAATCTAGGAAATAAGGAAAATGAGCAATAATTAGGAACTAAAAAGCTATTATTAGGGATGAAGACCAACAAGATAACAATAAATAGAAATTCAAGGCACTTAGGATCCTCTCTTGGAATTGTCGAGGCTTTCCCTGGAACAAAGGGCCTATATTAAGTTGGATCCCAAGTAGAGATTATATTTATGGTTGAAAATTGGGAGCATGAGGAATATAAGGTCATGTTGTAGCACACAACCTCCCAATTTTTTCATGTGATATAAATAAATTTGGGGCCCTTCTTTCTTTTTCATTTTGAAAAGAAAAAAAATTAAAATCTTTTGAAAAATCATCATGTTTTCACTTGATTATTATTTTCATTTTTTGAAAATTTTGTTGATCATGCTCCCAAGTCCTCTGAAGCTTCATCTAGATTTTAACGACATCTTCTTTCTGGGTTGTTTTCATTTTATAAACATTTTGATCGGGGATTTTGATTGCCAAGTCATTAAAAGTTATTGATCAACATATCCTTGATTATTTTTCTCATTTACATATTTTTGACAATTTATACATGAGCTATAGTATTTGGAAAAGGACCCAAATTCATTATTATATTGCTTCTCTAAGACTTTTGTTTTGAAAATATTTAAGAGTTTGAAAATTTCAAAATTCTATTGACCTTTAACTATATCTACGAAAACTTAGGTTATCTTTTAGAAAAATTAATTAAGGTTGTCATTACCATAAATAGGGTTAATATGTTAATCCAAAACTCAAAACAAAAGGTGATTAATAGATTTTGTACCTTGTCATCATGAATTTTAATGACTTTAATTTATTGTTGCAATCTTATGATTTTTGATACCTCATGCGAATGCATGATATTTTTGAAGATATGTTAATATCCCTCCACGTTTTGTACTTGTCTACCTCGCCATTACTGTGAATTCATTACTCATCTCAAGTCATGATAGGATTACTCTGTCGAAGGGTTTGAGTTGTTTCGATTTTTTTACCCCGAGAGTTGAAAGTTTTATTTACCTGTGGGTGAGGGTTTGTTACCTTTCCATGAGAGTTTTTCTATGTTGTAGTAAACTTTCAGTATGGGTATGATATCCAGAATCGAACTTGAAAATGAACTTATTGAAGCTAACGAAGATTGTTATCCGACATTTCAAAAAGTTGGCTAGTTAGATTTCTTTTGGATGTTTAATGGCTATAGTTCACAGGTTACTAAATCTTTTTCATTAAGTTTTAATGGTGAATACGCCAAGGCTGCAGATATTGAGTTACAGATAAATGAGGAAATGATAGCTAGAGTGACCAAGTTGTCGTTAAAGGGGGAATGTTGGTCCAAGACCAAAAGAGTAAAAGAAATCCCCTAGTCAGAAATCTTAATTTCTCCTGAGTGCAAATATGATTATAAAGGTATGTTTATCTCCCTAGTGAAAGAAAAATGGTGTTTTCTTTTAGGAATTATCAAAGGTTTTATCACCTGCGAAGGTCGATATAGTATTTTATTTATATACCACTTCCAGTTGTTGATGGTTTTCATGGATTATGATTTAAATATGTCGGTCTTCTTTCTCAAAAGATTTTCGAAGATGACTCATTTTTACTAGAGAAAACATCTTAGTTTAGAAAGAAATATTTTCCATCATGTTTTAGTTAAATATTTGATTTAATCTCAGTTAAAACAAATAACGATTCTTGGGAGGAATTTATTAAGAGAAAACATTTTCAAGATAACCCTTAGTCAAATTTACAGACTCACAACTCTAACTTTGAGTTTGAAACCTTGAATCCCATAGAGGATAATGTCCTTTCTCACTCATAGGTTTTTGTTTCTCAACAAAATGTTGTGAGGGTTACATGTAGTCAAACTTTAATGTTGAACATCAAACCAGAGTCAATTGTTTTAATCGAAATACCCCAGGATTCTTCTGGAGCATCCAAACAGACTATGGTTTCATCTCCTGCATCTAAATGGGTACAAAAAAAATTCTTATCTTTTAAAAGAATGACGATGCTAGAAAGTTAGTCAATTTCATGAACAAACGTCAAGGTAGAAAGATTTCTAGAATGCTCTGAAACAAATCTAGGAAAACTTCTTATGTCAGTTCTCATGTTCAAATCGAAGATGAGGAATTACTTAAAAATCAATAAGTTTCTTCTCCATAGAATATTTCTTTGCATACAATGGAGAAGGTTGCTGAAAAGGTTGTTGAAGAATCTGAGAAAGGAAAAGCTAAAATTGATCCAAATCTGGATGTTTCCTTTTGGAAAGAAAAATATTATTCAATAGTCCATGTTATACAAGCAAATATAATTGATTTAGAGATGGAAAACCAACTACTCAGAGAAGAAAACAAATCATTAGTTGAAAGCCAAAGAAGACAAGCTTCAATTTTCATGCATGACAAAAAAGGAGAATCAAAACTCACCAGGGGTTAACATTTTTCGTTAACTCAATATTTAATACTTTACCCCATAATGCTCAAAGATTAAGGTGTTTTATTTCAATGCTATGAGTTAAACATTTTCTTTATTTTTATTTTTTTTTTGGTTTAATTTTCATAAATATATATAAATGAGTAGCTACATAATTTTAAATTATGTAGCGACTCTAAAAAAAAATTATGGTTTATTGATTTTTGTTATTTCTTTTTTTGTTTTGTTTTTACAGGTGTTTGTTTTTAGGGTTTATTGATTTTTGTTATTTCTTTTTTTGTTGTTTTTACACGTGTTAAAAGAATGACCTCGATGAATACGGGAATATGGAATATTAGTTTTCCAGGCATAATTTCAAAAAAAAATTGAACAGGTAGTTGTTAAAAGAAAACTAATTTTCATTTTATGTATTTTATTAATATGGTTTGGGAATTAAACATTTTTTATTATTTCTCATTCTAAAAAATTAAAATAGATAATTGATTTTAGTTATAGAAGGAAGTTAAGTTTTGTTTTGAACTCTTTCGATATAAAAGAAAGAAAGAAAGATGATAGAAGGGGTTCAGTTTTTGGGATAAGAATGAAACGTATGCACTATTGTAGAAGTCTTCTCTTTGAAACTTATATTGTTACTAGTATATGAGTGTTTATTGTTTATTTTTTAAATCAAATTCTTAGCATTGTTACTGGTATATGAGTGTTTATTTTTTAAATCAAATTCTTATCTGAATGATGTGTTACTGGAATTATAGTTGATTTAATTATTGTTAATTAATTAGATTGATTCTGTTAGCATTGAGAATCACCCTCTGACTGCAAGAGGATAAGCCCAGTACCCATCAAAATATGTGTGGATTAAAAGGGTGTGAGTGGGTGAGTCAGCAAGACTTTAAGGAAAGGAAAGACAATGGAGATCACTACAGATCAATGATGGGCCATTGGGTTATGGAGTCATAAACAGTATGTTCAATGAAGGCATTTAAGCTCCCTATTAGAAAAAGGATTTAAATGGTGGTGGGAAGGAGAAAGGCAGAAAGTGTCTGAATGATAAACCATAAAAAATGGAAAATATGACAGTTTATCCTCTACGTCCTCAGGAATCCAGAAATCAGGGGGTTTACAATGATCCAAACAAGAAGAAAAACATAGGATGCCTGATGAACCATGAAATATGGGCATGACGACAACAAATCCTCCATCGCCTCAGGAATCCATAAATCAGAGAGATTACATTCAGACAGGAATGAGAAACAGAAAATTTTGTTGAACCATGAAAGATGGGCATGACGGAAACAGATCCTCCATCACCTCAGGAATCCATACATCAAAGAGATTACATCTAGACAAAAAAGAGAAGCAAAAAATGAAAACTAAGAAGACGGTATGATATAACAACTTAAAGGAATCTTCATTAACATAACAATTTACAATACATGCCCTCGGGCTTACAACAAAAATACAGTCATAACAGCTCTCAAAGCTTTCCCCCGGTCTGGGCCAAAACTACCCCCCCCTTATAAAATCTAAATTGATCTATTTTATACTCAGATCAGTGCCAGACTCTCAGGAGTGTGATCTGATCACCACATTCAAATCTTTGCTTGGAGCATTCTTCTATCAGACTATGCATGTATCCCTCTGTTAGATGTGAGCTCATATCGGCATGGGTCTGCAGGAAAATATGTAGAGAGGGGTACCATAGGCTAACGGTTCAGTACCCACGACCGGGCCTGCCATGCCTTCCATTTATGGAGTGAGTCGAGGTTTCAACCACCAACTCTTCTTTCATTAATTTCATTTTCGCGGGATTGCGACGCGGATTAATGCTCAGGGGGAGACCACATGTTGTTCTTGGATACGATGTTATATGAGCACGTGATTGCGGGGCCGTTCAAAAGTGGTTTGGATTTAGACCTCTTTTGGGCCAACAATCCATCTCCCTTCGCCACGTATCACTTTTGACTTACCATGGTTTCAATTGTGGGACCACTCAAGAAAATTATCGCCCGAGCATGTTGTGTTCCCACAATGGATTGTGGTCATCAATATCATGATCTTGGATGAGGCTTCATGATCATCGGCTCAAATCTTCCCCCTCCAAATCAATGGATCGGATCTCCCTTTTCCAATCGACGACTGAGACCTGCTTCGCAATTCGGGCTTCAGACTTTTCAAACTTGAAACCTCCTCTGCCTTTTGCCACTTTTACCCAGAGCTAAATATATGATGATGCGTGGCCCCATGAGATCAATGGCTAGAATCTCTTCGGGTCTCCGAACTCCGAGAAAATCAAAACTCAAACTTCATTTTCCTCCTAGAAAATCCTCTGGAGCTAAGGATCTAACGACGCATGGCCTCCAGAGATTGACAGCTCAGATCCCTTCATGGCTCCAGACTTTGAGAAAATCAAATCTCAAACCTTGCTTGCCTTCAGCACTTTTACCCAAAGTTGTGGATCTGACGACATGTGGCTCTGGATGATCAATGGCTCAGATCCATTTCGTGCCTTCGGGACTTTGGGCCTTTGGCCACTTCGACAGCTCCAACAAATTCGACGCTTCAACGGCTTCGGCTCTTCAGGACTTCGGGCTTCATCCCTTCGAGATTTCTAAGCATTTCTTATTTTAAATCTCCCGAAGCCCATTTCCCCGAAGGCTTGGATCGAATGCCACCTAACCCCTTTAAGATCAACGGTTCATATTCACTTCAGGGCCTTTTGCTCTGGTGCTATACTTCGTGCAAGGCTTCACTCCTGAAGGCCCGTGAGCCACTGATCTGGAATTCTGTTGGAATCTTCACCGCTAAAAGATTAAAACCACCTTGTACTTATGTTTCAATCCTAAAACAGACTGTTAAGAAAGGTGTGCTTTGTGTTCATGGTTGCGGCTTGCACAATCAAGGATTTGGGTAACTTTTTTGTGGGCCGGGAAAATAGGAAGACCAGTGAATGCAACAAAGGGGATTAGTGTTTGTCCTTCGAGAAAATTAGAGGGGCTTGGGGCCGAGATTTCTTTCGGGTAAGACATTAAGGGAAACCAGGGCGCACAAATGAAAAAGGGGCAAACAAACGTCGATTTTACAGTCGAAATGGACAAACTTCAAGACCTACTTGCGAAAAGAAGAGAGACAGGGCAAACAATTATAGACTCAAGCATTTTCGACACCCACCTACGGCCCTTGACAACTTCATGCGATAACATTTGGCTCCACAGGGGATGGAATGTTGTTATAACCCTAATTTGCACCATACATGATTACCTGGCATTAGGCCATCTCAGATCCCTTCTTTGCCAAAGCACTGTTGAAAAACTCTTTTAAAAAGTTCTTTTATAAGGGCCCATGTGCCCTACTCCATTACTGCACATGTGTACACACTAGCTGACCTAAAACAACCCGCTTGTACCTACAAAAGCAATAAAAAAGTAACGTTGTCGATGGAACACACAACTTTGGGTGAGTTAACGGAATCTTCCAGCCATGCATGGCCGAGGGTTTGTCCAAATACCTAGCTTCTTCTAGCCTATAAAAGAAGGGTTAGGGGTCCTATTTGGAAGAGGAGAATAAGAGTAAAGAAACTCTACCCAATTGCACATTCCCATTGTCCCAACCCTTTATCCATCCTTGTGCAAAGAGAGATACAAAGCAAAGAAGTTGGAGGACATTTGAAGAGGATCCCAGGATCAGGTTCACAGAGTAGTGGCCGGTCTCGACATTGCAAGTTGATTCATTAAAGTTAATAATAAATAAATTATTTTCCCGTCCCACTATATGAGTTCTTCATAGTTTAGTGAATATATATTTGAATCTCTAACCCATTAATCTGTAGAACAAATGCATGTAGAGTGTGTTGCTTGTTTTGTACGCAGTTTAGTCTTGGGAGGATAGCTGCTAGCAAGTGATCAAGCATGAAGAAGGATCGACATCGAACATCCAGAACAAGGTATGTTCGTTTAACCATGTATTTGCTTAAAAGAAATGGGGATTAGGTATGGGATGACGGTAGAAAGTAGGATTCTTTCGGTCTTATCTGCATGCATAATATAACCCTAAGTGCTAGTCCGTAGGGGGATTTCTCACCACAACAAAATTGGCGACTATACTAGGGAAGTCTCTAGGGTTCCTAGGAATATTTTTGGGTATTTTTAAAAGACTGGTTTTCTTTCCTATTTTTTGAAGTTTCTGCAAAGTCTGAGCTAACAAAGATTTTGGTCTTCCATACCAGTCATCTCTGTTCTTTGCTTGACTATGTTTTTTTTTTGAGACCCACAAAGGTACACACGTCCTGCATCAGGTCTGCAAGCGTGTACCCATGCCCTACTTTCTTACAGCCCGCATGTACACGCTAGCTGAAGAAGTAACAGTGGCATGTATGATTCCAGAAAAAAATTTAGGCAGTCATCCTCTTCCTTGTCAAAATTAGTCATTCTCAGGGGTTTTCTGGAACTCTTTCTAGTCTTGGTTGTTTGCAGTCTATAGCTTAGGGTTCATCTCAGATTGGTTTTTTTTACGAATTTTTTCCTTACATTGTTTTCCTTTTTTCTGTTAAAGAAAGTGTCTAAGCCTTCAAGAGATCCTGGTTCTTAGTATCAGTGGTTCTTCCTGGTTTGGATTTTCTATTTGTATTTGTTTCATAGTTTTAGAGATACACGCGGCCTGTATAAGGCCAACACGCGTGTACATGCCCTCTAGCTCTACACAGCTCGTGTGCACATGCTTGTTATTGAATTGTCAGTAGTGTTCTTGTGAAAGATAGTTTTTGTTGAGGGTGAGGCAGTCATCTTTTCCCTTGACAAGAGTTATACCTCTCAAGTTTTTGAATCTTTGTCCTAGCATTTAGTATCTTAGGTTTGATCTCAGCCATAGATTTCTTTTTTCATTTAAAAGTTTCTCATCAAAATTTTCTTTAGGGTTTTTAGACAAGTGTGAGAGTCATTTTTTAAGTTGCTAGTGTGTGATTTCTTGAAGTGATTCTTTACGATATGTGATTAGGCTAGAAGTCTTTCTTGGTTTTTGACTTGTTGATATTTTTCCTTTTTTGCTTTGTGAGCATTCAAATAAATAAATAAAATCTTTCATTTCTTTGCTTGGTTGAAAAGCGTTGTTTTGCATTAGTAACCAGGGAAAAGTATTTGTTTTCGTAAGTTCTTGACAGTTTGCTTAGATCATAAGTAGATCGTAGTC
>ML778026.1:829096-845002 GCA_009831015.1 Picea engelmannii
TCTTCTGTCAGACTGTGCATGTATCCCTCTGTCATACACAAGCTCAGATTGGCATGGGCCTACAGGAAAATCTATCCATAGGGGTACCACAGGCTAACAGTTCATTACCCACGGTTGGGCCTTCCATGCCTTCCATTTATGAAGTGAGCCGAGGTTTAAACCACCATCTCTTCTTCCATTAATTGCCTTTTCACGAGATTGCGATGCGGCTTAATGCTCAGGGGGCGACCACATGCTGCTCTTAGATAGGATGTCATATGAGCATGTGATTATGGGGCCTCTCAAAGGTGTTTTGGATTTAGACCGCTTTTGGGCCCACAATCCATCTCCCTTCACCACGTATCGCTTTTGAATTACCATGGTTTCAATTGCAAGACCGCTCAAGAACATTATTGCCTGAGCATGTTGCGCTCCTGCAATGGATTGTGGTCGTCGATATCATGATCTTGGATGAGGCTTCATGATCATCAGCTCAAATCTTCCCCCCTCCAAATCAATGGATCAGATCTCCCTTTTGGAATCAACGGCTGAGACCTGCTTCGTGATTCGGGCTTCAAAATTTTCAAACCTCAAACCTCCTCTGCCTTATGCCGCTTTTACCCAAAGCTAAATATATGACGACACGTGCCCCCTGAGATCGACAACTAAAATCTCTTCGGGTCTCCAGACTCCGGGAAAAAAAAAACTCAAACTTTATTTTCCTCCTAGAAAATCCTCCGGAGATAAGGATCTGACGACGTGTGGCCTCCAGAGATCGACGGCTAAGATCTCTTCATGGCTCCGGACTTTGGGAAAATCAAATCTCAAACCATGCTTTCCTTCAACGCTTTTACCTGGAGTTGTGGATCTGATGACACGTGACTCTAGATGATCAACAACTCAGATCCATTTCGTTCCTTTGAGACTTTGGGCCTTCGGCCACTTCGGCAACTCCAACAAATTTGGTGCTTTGACGGCTTCGGCTCTTCGGAACTTCGGGCTTCAACCCTTCGGGATTTATAACCATTTCTTATTTCAAATCTCCCGAAGCTCATTTCCCCAAAGGCTTGGATCGATTGCCACCTGACCCCTTTAAGATCAACAGTTCATATTCACTTCAGGGCCTTTTTCTCCGTCACTATACTTCACACAGGTTTACACTCTTGAACGCCCATGAGCTGCTTATCTTGACTGCTCTTGGAATCTTCACCGCTAAAATATTAAAACTACCTTTTACTTATGTTTCAATCCTGAAACAGACTATTAAGAAAGTTGTGCTTTGTGTTCATGGTTGTGGCCTGCACAATCAAGGATTTAGGTAAATTTTTTGTCGGCTGGGAAAACAAGAAGGCCAGTGACTGCAACAAAGAGGTTTAGTCTTCGTCCTTGGATAAAAACAGAGGGGCTTGGGGCTGAGATTTATTTTGGGTAAGACATTAAGGGAAACCAGGGTGCACAAATGAAAAAGGGGCAAACAAACACCAATTTTATAGTCGAAAGGGACAAACTTCAAGACCTGGCCTGCGAAAAGGAGAGAGACACGGCAAGGAATTATAGACTCAAGAATTTTCGACACCCACCTACGGCCCTTGACAATTTCATGTGATAACAGATTCATTTTTATTTTACACATTGTTTCAATGTCATTTTGTATATGAATACTATTTTGATTAAAAATTGTTGTTAATTACTTAGATAGATCTATTAATTCATACATACATAGTTTTTATACTCAGGCATGTGTTCAGAAGATCTATATTTTTTTAATATTTCTTATCTTACTCAATTCATATACTATTAGAATTATACCTGGGCATTAGATTAGTTTTATTTGCTAAATTAGATTTTATTCAGTTTTCATTCTGATTTCAAATAATTCTTATTCTTAAAAAGAAGAAACAAAATCTCCTTTCGTAGGAGTAATTTTTATGATAATTAGAATTAGTCTTTTCTTTATAATAGTATTAAATCCATATATGTTTAAAATTTAGTTCGCTATTTGATAGAGAATAAAAAGTATTCAATCATTTAGGAAGTGTATATATTTCTCTTAGATTTAGTTTTATTTGTAGATCATGATAGTTATAGGTAATTGGACCTAAACCAATCAGAATCACCATTTACAACGGATAAGGGTCTAATTGGGACCCTAAACGAGCGAGTTCCTAAATGTTGAATATGATCATATTTGACTATCAACAGGTCCCTAACATAGATGGATTTATATTTTGGTCAGCATGGAACAAGAAATCCTCCTTATAGAGGGATTGGAGGCATAACTTGTTACATAAGAAAAAACATTTCTCCTCACATTCGGCTTCATAAGAAAGACCCTCTCAATCAGTATTTTGGATGGAGATTTCAAATATTAATGCTAGGAATATGTATATAGAAGTTTATTATTCTGTGCCTATTAATTCTACTTTTTATAAGAAAAAATAATATAGATAAAAAATTTCCATATAAGAGCTTACAACAAGATATTTATAATCTAAGAAATGAAGTTAGTATCCTCATGCTAGGAGACTTTAATGCTAGAACTGCAACTAGTCAAACTATTATCTTAAGCAATGATTCCAACCCTAATCCTCTATAGATAATCAGGACCTTATTTTAGCTAATAGATACAAAAGAAATTTGGAATACCTAATCAAGAATGTGTATGGCATTGAGCTAATCAATCTCTCAATATCTAATCATTTGCAATGGTCTAATGAAGTGGCCAAAATCTAACTAGATGATTTGTATCCATGGGTTGGGTAGCAATGTTGTGGATTATGTGATATCAAATATCCATGTATACAACCAAATAGTCAATTTTGACCTTTTAAACAACCATGAGCCTGAATTTGATCATAGACCTTCAACCATAAATCTAAACTTTATCAGTCACAAAAACCCCATTGAAGAGAACTCTAATAAACAAAGGCACTTTTTTTTTGACAAAAATAAAGTTAGTCTCTTCTTAAAGGACTTAAACATTGACTTAAATATTCTATCATATAATAACATTATTGAATACTTCTATCATAATTTTACAACAACCCTCTCTACTGCCATAAAAAAATTCTCTATCAAAATGTTATGTAAAAAGAAAAAGAGAATTTCCAACCCTTGGTATGATAATGAGTGTAAACTTGCTAGAAAATCCATTAGGGATGCCTCTAATTAGTCTTTGAAATATAATAACATTAATAGATATAAAGCCCTAATTAAAAGGAAAAAAGACACTACATGCATAGAAAACAAGAGAAGCTTTTGCACTTATCTAAGCTAGACCTAAATAAATTTTGGAGGAAAATTTAGACTTGTATAACTAAAGAAATGGGTATGATTCCTATGATGGACTGGAATTTCTACCTTAAAAATATTTACAAATCCCCTAATGTCTTGACAAAATTCCAAAAAATTCTACATAGGGTGAAGTTTTTTCTATAGAAGACATAAAGTTTGGGGTTAAATGATTTCCAAACAAGACAGCTAAGGATATTGAATGCTACAAAGCTGAAATATTAAAAATTGGAGGGTATATTCTCATCCCTCACATACACAATCTCTTCAATTTAGCAGCTAAGCAAGGCTTCCCTAAACCCTAAAATCAAAGCTCCGTTGTAAAGTGGGATAAAATCAATCCCTCTAATTATAGGACCATTATCATTAACCTCATTTTAACCAAGCTATATGGAATTATTTTGGTAAAGAAGATAAGCATATGGTTAGAAAACCATGGAAATGGAGCTAGAGGACAAGTCGGTTTTAGAGGTTATCATTTCACTATGGACCACCTTGTCATGCTTAGGATCACTGTATAGGAATGTTGCAACAATAAAACCAATCTCCTTTGTTGTTTCGTTGACTTTAAGAAAGCTTTTGACATTGTTTCTAGGACTAACCATTGGAATAGGTTAAAAAAGCTAAAAGTTCCCTTTGAATTGAGAGTTATCGTGGTACGGTTGTATGAGACAACCCTCTCCCAGAGAAGAAAAAAAATCATTAGTTGAAAGCCAAAGAAGACAAGCTTCAATTTCCAAGCATGACAAAAAAGGAGAATCAAAACTCACCAAGGGTTAACATTGTTCATTAACTCAAAATTTAATACTTTACCCCATAATGCTCAATGATTAAGGTGTTTTATTTTAATGGTATGAGCTAAACATTTTCTTTATTTTCATATTTTTTTGGTTAAATTTTCATAAATATATATAAATGAGTAGCTACATAATTTTAAATTATGTAGCAACTCTAATTTGTTTTTATGGTTTATTGATTTTTGTTATTTCTTTTTTTTGTTGTTTTTACACGTGTTTGTTTTTATGGTTTATTGATTTGTGTTATTTTTTTGTTGTTTTTACACGTGTTAAAAGAATGCCCTCAATGAATACAGGAATATGGAATATTAGTTTTCCAGGCACGGTTATAGAAGGAAGTTAAGTTTTGTTTTCAACTCTTTCGATATAAAAGAGAGAAAGAAAGATGATAGAAGGGGTTCAGTTTTTGGGATAAGAATGAAACTTATGCATTATTGTAGAAGTATTCTCTTTGAAACTTATATTGGATCATTTTGTCTTTGAATATTAATACAAGCATTAGTATTCAGCATTGTTACTCGTATATGAGTGTTTACTGTTTATTTTTTAAATCAAATTCTTAGCATTGTTACTGGTATATGAGTGTTTATTTTTTAAATCAAATTATTATCTGAATGATCTGTGAGTGTTTATTGTTTATTTTTTAAATCAAATTCTTAGCATCGTTACTAGTATATGAGTGTTTATTTTTTAAATCAAATTCTTATCTGAATGATGTGTTACTGGAATTATAGTTGATTTAATTATTGTTAATGAATTAGATTGGTTCATTTTTATTTTACACATTGTTTCAGTGTTATTTTGTATATGAATACTATTTTGATTAAAGATTGTTGTTAATTACTTAGATAGATCTATTAATTCATACACAGTTTTTATACTCAGGCATGTGTTCAGAAGATCTATATTTTTTGAATATTGCTCATCTTACTCAATTCATATACTATTAGAATTATACTCGGGCATTAGATTAGTTTTATTTGCTAAATTAAATTTTATTCGGTTTTCATTCTGATTTCAAATACTTCTTATTCTTAAAAAGAAGAAACAAAATCTCCTTTCGTAGGAGCAACTTTTATGATGATTAGAATTAGTCTTTTCTTTATAATAGTATTAAATCTATATATGTTTAAAATTTAGTTTGTTATTTGATAGAGAATAAAAAGTATTCAATCAGTTAGGAAGTGTATATATTTCTCTTAGATTTAGTTTTATTTGTAGATCATGATAGTTATAGGAAACTGGACCTAAACCAATCGGAATCACCATTTACAACGAATAGGGATCTAATCGAGACCCTAACCGGGCGAGTTCCTAAATGTTGAATATGGTCATATTTGACTATCAACATGTCCCTAACATAGATGGATTTATATTTTGGTTAGCATGGAACAACAAATCCTCCTATAGAGGGATTGGAAGCATAACTTGTTACATAAGAAAAAACATTTCTCCTCACATTCAGTTTCATAAGAAAAACCCTCTCAATTAGTTTTTTTGGATGGAGATTTCAAATATTAATGCTAGGAAGATGTATATAGAATTTTGTTATTCCGTGCCTATTAATTCTACTTTTTATAAGAAAAAGTAATCTAGATAAAAATTGACCATATAAAATCTTAGAACAAGATATTTATAATCTGAGAAATGAAGTTAGTGTCCTCATGCTAGGAGACTTTAATGCTAGAACTGCAACTAGTCAAACTATTATCTTAAGCAATGATTCCAACCCTAATCCTCTATAGATAATGAGGACCTTGTTTTAGCTAATAGATACAAAAGAAATTTGGAATACCTAATCGAGAATTTTTATGGCATTGAGCTAATCAATCTCTCAATATCTAATCATTTGCAATGGTCTAATGAAGTGGCCAAAATCTAACCAGATGATTTGTATCCATGGGTTGGGTAGCAATATTGTGGATTATGTGATATCAGATATCCATGTATACAACCAAATAGTCAATTTTGACCTTTTAAACAACCATGAGCCTGAATTTGATCATAGATCTTCAACCATAAATCTAAACTTTATCATTCACAAAAACCCCATTGAAGAGAACTCTAATAAACAAAGGCACTTTTTTTTTTGCAAAAATAAAGTCATTATCTTCTTAAAGGACTTAAACATTGACTTAAATCTTCTATCATATAATAACATTATTGAATACTTCTATCATAATTTTACAACAACCCTCTCTACTACCATAAAAAAATTCTCTATCAAAGTGTTATGTAAAAATAAAAAGAGAATTTCCAACCCTTGGTATGATAATGAGTGTAAACTTGCTAGAAAATCCATTAGGGATGCCCCTAATGAGTCTTTGAAATATAATAACATTAATATATATAAAGCCCTAATTAAAAGGAAAAAATGCATTACATGCATAGAAAACAAGAGAAGCTTTTGCACTTATCTAAGCTAGACCTAAATAAATTTTGGAGGAAAATGTTGACTCGTATAACTAAAGAAATGGGTATGATTCCTCTGATGGACTAAAATTTCTACCTTAAAAATATTTACAAATCCCCTAATGTCTTGAAAACATTCCAAAAAATTCTACATAGGATGAAGTTTTTTCTATAGAAGACATAAAGTTTTGGGTTAAACAATTTCCAAACAAGAAAGCTAAGGATATTGAATGCTACAAAGCTGAAATATTAAAAATTGGAGGGTCTATTCTCATCCCTCACATACACAAGCTCTTCAATTTAGCAGCTAAGCAAGGCTTCCCTAAACCCTATAATCAAAGCTTCATTGTAAAGTGGGATAAAATCAATCCCTCTAATTATAGGACCATTATCATTAACCTCATTTTAACCAAGATATATGGAATTATTTTGGAAAAGAAGATAAGAATATGGTTAGAAAACCATGGAAACAGAGCTAATGGAAAAGTCGGTTTTAGAGGTTATGATTTCACTATGGACCACCTTGTCATGCTTAGGATCATTGTATAGGAGTGTTGCAACAATAAAACCAATCTCCTTTGTTGTTTCGTTGACTTTAAGAAATCTTTTGACATTGTTCCTAGGACTGACCATTGGAATAGGTTAAAAAAGCTAAAAGTTCCCTTTGAGTTGAGAGTTAAAGTGGTACGGTTGTATGAGACCGTTATTTCCAATTTTAGGAGCATTGAGGTATGGTAAGAAGAAATCAACTATAATATTGGAGTCAATCAAGTTTTCCTTCCATCCCCTACCCTTTTTTGCATATACATTGACAAGTTAGAAGATTGTTTGGAAGTTGCAGATCATGTTGGACGGACTCTTTCTAGTATAGTCATCATCCTTCTCATCTATTCCGATGATATTGTTCTTATGACAAGGAATCCCTATGACCTTAATAAGCATCTTAGAATCCTCAAGGACTTATTCTTTAATCGAGGGATGACGGTGAACACTAACAAAGCAAAGGTTATGATAATTAAATCCCAAAAGATCACCTACGATAGTTTTGTATATGACAACAATAGCTTGGAGGAAGTGTCTTCGTACAAGTATCTTGGAGTCAATATTCATCACAAGATCAACTAGAACTGTAACATTCAGAAAAGGATAAATGGAGGGTGGAAAGCTTATTTGGGCTTGAAAATAATTGTAAATTAGCATACCTTTGGCTATGGGATAAGAAAAAGATCTTCCTTGAGACTCTTGTCACTCCTAAATTATATTATATGGATGTGAAGTTTGGGGATGCAATATCTCTCAAGAATCCTGGAGAAAGATAAAGCATATCCAAAATAATTTTATCACTTATAGAAACAAGCACCATTGAGATAACATTGATGATTAGGTACTTAATGTACAAGAACAAGATAAACAACATGGATGACACAAGGATCCCAAAAATTGCTTCAGACTCCAGCCAAAATCACCAATGACTCAAGATTGGATGTCTTAGCTAAATCATTGTGGAATAAAGGAAGAAGTTATTATTTTATTAAAAATATCATAAAGCTAAATTTAAGGAGAATATTTGGTGCAATAAAGAATTAGAAGATAAAATAAAATTAAGATACTATAAGGAGGTGGTTAACCCTAATCTTGAAGATCAAAAGTATCTCTTTGTTTTGACTAGCGTAAAGAAGAGAATCGATATTGCTAAAATAACAACTAATTCTCATGAATTGCATAATGAAACTACACGTTGGACAATTCTCAAAACACCATGGCATGAAAGAATCTGTCACCTTTGTCACACTCAAAGGGTTGAAAATGAAAAACACTTTCTCCTAGAGTGGTTCCCTGCATATACCCAAATTAAATCTCAATTTTAAAATATTTGTCACAATATCGATCTTCGTAACCTTCTAAGTCATCAAAACTACAATGATCTTAGAACGCTTCTCCTAATACTTTTGGAGCATCAAAATAACATTCTAAATTAGTCCAAGTAATCTCTTATCTTTCTTAAGATCAAAGAGACCAATCTTTGTCTCATTATCATTATCATCATAAAATATATATTGATTATTTTATTACATCTTATTTTACCACACTAAAAAAATGTTGATTAAATATTTTCACTTTCTAAATATAATATAAAGGAAGTAGTTTAATTTTTTTACCTTTTTAAAGAAATCTAAAAGAAGTCAATATAAAATCAAAATGAATCCAAAAAAATATTACTATTAAACAAATCATGTACACAACATGAATTGAATAAATGCAGAGAATGGTCCATATTAGAATAAAATTTGGAGAGCATCCACAAACAGGTGAATCGAGAGAGTGATCAATACTATTAGAATATATATAAAATAAACCATGCGTACTATACCACGATGGATGGAACCTGGGGTGCTTATGAATACCTTATTAGTCCCTACTGAAGGCATAGAGGGACTATAACGATCGATAATTCATTGACTTCATATTAATTTGTCCTTTGACTATAAATTTTCGCATAATCTCTATTGTTCGAACTAGAGAACTAAAAACATTATTTTTTATATAATAAAAAAAAAAACTTATTTGTCATCATCTCATTGCATAATAGATTTGAATTCTTATTTCCAGCTTTGTTATTCCCAATGTTTTAAATGTTAACATATCCAAAGTTTTCAGCATCAACACTCTTTTTTAATTTTTATTATTTTTATTTAAATGATTACATATCCAAAGTTTTGAGCATGGACACTCTTTTTTAAGTACTTAAACATGCCTAACACAATGCATTCTTTTTTAAATGTTTACATAGTGTGAGGCCCTTAAATAATCCTGACATCCTTAAATGTTTACTTAACAGGCCTGACAACCTTAAATGTTTAATTAACAGGCCTATCACAATACAGTTTTCTCCAATTCTTGGATACAACCTTGTATGCAGTGAATTTGGGAAATATTGTTGTCCACCGACACTCGCATAGTCGAATATAATGATGGAGTTGATTCTACATCATATGTTCCATATTTCTTATGTATTTGGAATGCAAACTAGTCATCATTGAGGATCCATATATTCTTCATTGGTTCACTAGTTGTTGCTTGCTCGTTGGTTCGTTGGTTCATTGGATGCTGCTTATTGTTGTTTGCTTCAACTTTGCAAAGTTGAGTTTTTGTAGCTGCAATTGGACCTCTTGGTGCTTTCTCACTGGTTTGTTGTTTGTTACTTTCTCTTGTTTGCTTCAAATTTGCAAGGTTGAAGTCTTGCACCCGCAGTTCGATCTGTTCTTGCGCTTTGCAGGGTTGAAATCTTGCACCCTTGTTTGCTTCAACTTTGCAAGGTTAAGGTCCTACACCCGCAGTTGGACCTGTTACTTCACTTTACAGGGTTGAGATCCTACACCCGCAATTGGACCTGTGATTATGTCATTCACCATTCACGAGTAATTTTCAATACCATATTTTCATTCATATTCATTGTTTACTGCTTACTATTTACAGTTTGCAAGTATGAATGTTCAATACTAGGAGGTGTTGAAAATCAATATAGATATAAAAAAATCTAGAAATAATAACCGAGTGAAAATGATCTTATAGATCATCCTTAAATGTGAATACTGAGATCGAAGAAACAGGAATGCATTACGACCCTAAAAAGTGTTGAACAAGAAAGCTTGTTGCCTTTGCAAAATGTTCTTGTAGAAGAAAACTACAGCTACGTATAGAAGGGATAAGTATGATACAAATGTAAGCAAGATGAAAGAAAATTTGACAACATTGTCGGCCCTTGTGCATCTTTATCAGTGACATTTTTCAGTAAGTTATAAAAAAAAGGTTGCAGAACCTGAAATGCAAATGTTGGGTGGACGATGAAGATAAAAAACAAAATGACCCAAGTCCAAACATTAATTTTTGTTTCTCCTTTGTTGGCAATTTAAATTCTTAGTGGGCACTGGATTTTGAACACCGGTTTCTTTGTATATTATGGGATGGGGATCAATAGACTTGTGAGAAACAAGATGTGTCATCGCAGGATTAGGGGAATTATCAATAGGTTCGAGAAAATCAAGGGATCCTGGAGGATTAGGCTAAGGGTCCAAATGTTTTAACCAGTACAATACTATTAAAAACCTCTTAAAACAACTAACAAGAATTTTTACTGCATAGATCATACCGTACATCTTCACATACTCGGCTTTGGGATGGTGTTGGTTTACCCTCTTGTGCATACATTGCAAGCCGCTTTGTCAACTGAGGGATGGTACTAAATCACCCTCTTGTGCAACCATTGCAAGCCATTCTGTCCACTGCCTGTGTTTACCATACCTTACATATTCACATACTCAGCATTGGGATGGTGTTGGTTTACCATCTTGTTCAGACATTGCAAGTTGCTCTGTCAACTGAGGGATGGTACTAAATCACCCTCTTGTGCAGCCATTGTAATACATTAAGTTCACTTCATGTGTTTACCAAAGGGATAAACTGTAGGAGTAAAGGGTAGAAAAATAATTCCAGATCGGAGCCCAGTGACAAAGGTGTAAAGACAGATGGCAATGTGTAAGGTAATGAAGAGCTTAGGAAGGTGAAAAATGGCTTGTAGACGTGGGCATATTTTAGGACCTTATTTCTTCTGCAGATAGTTATTATTTGCGTGGATGAGACAAGACTAACCACATGTCAGGGTTTGCAGCATGGTGGACACTTAGCACCGACGATCTTTGGTTATTGTTTCTTCTTTATTAAATTAGTCTATCTAGTTGTCTTTTGGAGTCCCACATGCATGGTGGCCAGTCTGCATTTATTGCACATGTCTGTACTGCTACGGGCCCATATTGCTCCGGGAGTTGTACAAATTCTGCATTCGAAAACTCTGGAAGTGTCGAATATCTGAAGTCTTGAAGTCCTTGATAACGATGGTTAAAGTAATCTCAATTTAATTAACAATAGGCACAAGTTAATGACTCCGGAAGAAATTCACTCCAGGAGACTTTCTCACTTCACATTAAAAACTCCCTAAGTCCCGAATTGGGGCCATGTCTAAGTATGGTTAGAAGAATTCCAAAATTTTCCAGAATGATAAAACTTTAGCAAGGGCACTAAAGAAGCAAGGTCACCCATATCGCAGTTTGCAAAATTGATCAACATCTCAGGTTCATTTTGGAAATAAGAGGCGCCCGAATGTTAATCTCCTAAAAGGGTTCTGAAATTAAAACCATGGTATAGCTTGAGAAGAAGTTGTCTACACATCTAGTTATCTCCAGTGGCCTCAAACAACACGCAAGAATGTCAATCCTCAATACAGAACCCACCTCTGTCACATCCATACTGACATACAAAAAAGGAAATGGCATGTTCTCCTCATCTTTCTGTTTATGAAACCATACATTTAGTGCATTTTCCAGGCTGTCCCTTTTCCAATCACATATGCCCACTTTCATGCCCTGGACATCATACCATAGTTGTTTGGAAAATGGTAGTGCACAAGGATTTGTGAGACGAATTCAAAGTTTTCATTGCGGAGAAAGCATCTACGAGGACCTTTCTATCCCCTTCTTTGCAGATTATGACAGGGAAAGATTTTATTCCTTGAGGAAAACCACATATAGTTGTTAGTTTTATGTTGGACTTTGGGTCTTCCAAAGCATCTTCCATCACCATTTCCACATCTGGACCTCTTGTAGAAATGATTCTTTGTAACCTAAATGGTGATCTGTCTCAAGATGAGTGCCCCAGTGCCCAATCTTAGAATATCTTCTTCATCTTGTAAGATAATTGAATCCTTGAGAAGTTGTTCTATGTGTTGGTTCCATTCCTGTGGTAGAGGTCCATGAACGCCTAATTCTTCCCCTTTTGTTTATCCCACAGACCATCTATGTGAATGTTTTGAGTGGGAGACATCAACAAGTCATTTCAGATCTGTTTAGTCTTGATTTTTGAAGAGTGACAATGAAATTAAATGATGAATACAATTGTAAAGATATATACAATGACTACCGTAACGCTTATAAGGTGCACAACTAAAATAAGTTCTAAAATTATATTTCTTAAGTACTCAGACTTTGTACTGAGCAAGTTTATACTATTGTTTTATTTGCATTATCTCTTCTATATGGTTGATAACTAACTGTATATTTGTTTCTTTGTCATATGCTATAGCAACCACAGAGCATTGAATTTGAAACAAAAAGGTTGAAGGATACATGGCAGAATTGGTACGCTCTCCCAAACTTATAGTTATATTTTTTTTTATTTGTATATTATCTAAACATAGCTAAGAAACATCTTGAAAATCAAAAATTAAAATATAGAGCAAGTAATAGATGTTGAGTGCTATCAAATAGTTGCAAACTCCATTGTACACGATAACATCGACTAGGTATTGCGTAACAATGCCCTTTTCATATTAGATGCATTCTCGTATACTGCGGGAGATTGCCTCTTTGATGCATTTCAAGTTCTATTGCACTTCCGTTATTCCTCGACCGAGCTACACAATGGATTGATAGATCATTTCTTGGCTTGTTTAGAAAATGGAAACGTTGAGGCATTAGAGTCGTATCAATATGAATTGGCATCTGATTTTATTTGCCAATTGCATGGAATACATGATGTCAGTACATATCTTTCAAAGATGTGGTTGTCTTCATCTGCAACTCTGCCTCCACATGAGAGAGGAATTTGGGGAGATACATTTTGTATACGTTGGATCACCAGGTGGTTGAATATATCAATTGGAATTTGGTCATTAACAAGAAAAAGAAGATATCTACTCTTCAACAAAACTCCATCTAGAGATTCATATTTCATCTTGTTCCATGATGCCAATCCTCTAAGTGGTCATTATGAACCACTACTCTATAAAAAATTATCCATATGCAATCTTGGAGGATCTGATATTTACTTGTCCCTCGCCTACAAAGACCTTCAATCACATTGGAAATGAATTATGCATCATATACACTCTCGTGGATTACACATTGCAACAACTATTACATATACTTGTGGAGATAGTATGTTCAATGCGATTTTCTATTTGATAGAAACAAAATTTGATGTGCACTCATTGTGCCTTTACACTGTGCAATCCTTTTGCAATGCAATTATAGGTGGCAGTCGATAGGCATTTAACTGCTTGAATCAACACCTTCTACCATATCTCATAGAAAGTATGTTGACAGTTGGAAGTTGGCAACAATACCTTGTAAACATGGCAATGCCATATGAGAAAGGAAATATAGAGGTTGGGACATTTTATTTGCAATGGATATATATCATATTCAGAGTAAATATCTAGGTCTGGTCAACCCTTTCAAACGGTACTGTCCATTTCTACTGTATTGATTCAAAATACGATCAAACAATTGACATCATGTCATCGAAAATAGATACGCTACACATCCATTATCAAACTTTGATAAGAAATACTTCCAGTTCAAGATCCAGTGTCCATGCTAACCAAACCTCATCGAATCTACATAAGCGTCCCATATTTTCTAATCACGATGAAACTCATCCCAATTTCCATCAAGTCGTAGAGAGCTTAAACAAAAAACGTAGACTGACTTATCACAAATTGAAAAAGGTCATAAGTGGAAGAAATAAATACATTGGTTCACTTCCTTCTAGACCTTTGAATTGTATGACCGATCATCATGAGGTGAAAGGGAGCTCGACCAAGAAACACAAACTCACATATCACAACCTAAAAAAAGTTGTGTGTGCACAACACAAGCGTATTTACACACTTCCTACTAAATAAAAACATCACATGTCCAATGAAAAAGACCATCACCCTTTGTATCATCAACATGGTGAGGAGGACCATCACCCTTTGTATCATCAACATGGTGAGGAGGAAATGCTCGTAACAAATGTCGATTCCACCTTCAACATGGCTTGTCAACAAGTGAAACTAGTTTCGAGTGGCAACCATAAGTTAACCTACCACATGTTGAAAAAATAGATATGTGAGAGAAAAAGGTGCGGCTACATATCCCACAGTGGTCATGATACTGACTGAGGGGGGGGGGAATCATATATTGTAAATTAGAGCCAACATTGTGCAATGCTAGCATTGAAAACCAACAAAAACTTGCTACGCATCCTCATCTAGGAAAAAGATATGCAAAGCAGACCTATATGAAAAAAATTGAAGACACTTTTTCCATTGCATGTGCGATTTGTGAAGAATTGAATTTCTCAAAGAACATTAAGTATTTCACCCCTAACTTGCAAAAATAATACATCAGCTTGACACTAAATGATAGAACATTTTCCACTAGCAAAATTTGTCTTCCATGCAAACGATCACTTGAGAATGGAAAACTACCAAAATTTGCAACACCTGACCAAACAAGATGTACCAAACCACTACCAGATGTAAGTACACTTACACAACTTGAACAGAGACTTATGTCTCTGCGAATTGCATTTGCACAAATCAGACCCTGGGGCTATAGACGACCCCAAATGGGCTTAACGGGATCAATTATTAGCATGCATGTGCAACTAGATGTTGTCCAAAAAGTGCTACCACGATTCATGAGCGGAACAATGACGATTGTTGTAGCTCTCAAAAGACATTTGCAATACAAGAATGCATACCAGACAAGTAGAGTGTGTGTGCACATTGTCATGAAAGTGTTAAAATAATTATGTTATTTTATAACCCTATATTTCATAGGATCAACTAGTGACTGCAAATTTTTACTCTTGATGTAGTTTGGTTGAAAATAATATTTCATCTTTGCAAATTATTTTCAAAAGAAAGGAAAAAGAAAAAAAAGAAAAAAGAAAAAAAAGAAAAAAGAAAAGAAAGAAAAAGAATAAAAGAGGGCATAAAAGAAAATGGATAAGAGCCCCATGCAATAACAATGAGTTGATCCATACGGTTTAATCATGGTTAAGTCTCTTTAAATTTATGTTGATAGGTTAGTGAATAAGACTTGGCTAAACTGTTTAATCTTAGCCAAGTAGATAAGTTAGCTAGTAAATAAATTTGATCAAACTGTCTAATGTTGGTCAAATAGCCCCAGGGTAGAGTAATTTCTTAGCCCAACAGTCTAATCTGGGCTAAATGTGTAGGTAGGTAGGGTAGGACATAGACTAGATAGTTTTTTCCTTCAATAAAACATGCATAATGTTGGATGAAAATTCATGATTTTGATGTTTGAAATGTTTTTCCTAACCCCATGGTGACAAAATGTAAGGGAAGCAGCGCAAAAACCCACAAAAAGAATTATCCTAAGTTTTTGTTGCACATGTTATTTCGCACCCGGAGATTAAAGATTGCACATAGATCTACAATTGAGTTATTGGTGCCTAGATCTATGGCTGAGATGAAATTTTGGACCCCCTGACCGTTCTACCTTTAATGGTAAGGGGGGGGTCCGATATGGAGATTAACAAATGCACATGGATCTACGGTCCATCAGAAAGTGCGCAGATC
>ML778026.1:849854-880301 GCA_009831015.1 Picea engelmannii
AGAGAAGCATCTAGAGGAAGATCCTTCTAGAAGTGGAAGCTTCTATTAGGTCTTCTTACATCCGCCTTATTCTATTTTATTGAAAGGTCTTATTAATATTGACCTTTATTACATCCGAATACATTGATCTACCTATGTGCGGGATAGGACCTTAACAGGGGGGGTCCGATATTGGTGGTTTTTCCCGACGGGCCCCATCCCAACATGTCATCAATCCATTACTTCGGACCCCCTCCGCTCTAAACCATTTACTGCCATACCCCCCTCCGACATACTTCCATACTGGCATTCCTATACCACTGTCGCCTCATGATGTCGCATCCCACTATCCCCTCTTATAAACTCCTGTCTCATTACCCTGTCAGCGTATCCTCCTCCATTCACCGGTCATATGTCATATCTTTTTCGCCTATTTTCCATTCATCATCGTCCATGTCACCCTGGCTCACCCTTCACTCGTCCTTGACTTGCCACCTCACTTCAAATGATCTGTTGTCCATTTATTATAGGCTAACATATCCATTAGTCTGCTGACCTGTCCCCCGCGCCCAATGGATACCCATTCGCTCAAATTTAACTCTGTTTCCGCCATTTTCACACCGCTCACACCTTCCGCACACCAAAAGCGCATTTTCCTCACCGTTTCAATCAATGACCCAGCTATAGCCATTGCCTACTAACGCTTTTGTTTCAGTTTGTAGGTACTTGTTGAATCGATGGTGTCGAAATCCAAAAGATCAGAAGTCGAGGAAAATCCATTCCTCCCACCTCCTGTCGATCGCGACTGAATCCCTCTAGCTTTCAAATATTACCTGATCTCAGAGACCATATGCGAATTCGATTTCGCCAAATTACAGCCATGGTTTAAATATACATTCATGGATCAAAGCGATGAGATTGGGCTCTGGGAGTCCCATCTCCCTCTGTATCTCTTCCCCCAAATCCACCATTTTCCCAAGTTCGTCCTCAAATGCCAGGCTCATTACCTCCCCAATTAGAGAGCCATAGTTTCATTGACCGGAGAAACTCTGTTCTCTATCACCCGAGGCCATTGATCAAATGATGAAAATACCTAGAGTTGAATCTCACTCTCCCCTCACCATTGAAGTTATAACAGAGATGTACGAAAATCTGTCTTTTCCCCAGAGGGTGCAGATTTTTGAGATTTTCTTCCCACAGGATGCCCAATTCCCCAAGAAAAATCCCCCTTTCCACTCCTCCATGTTTTCAAAAAAGGGAAACCAAATTATTTCATCACTATGTTGTCTGCTCGGTTATTTCTTAGACGAATGGGTGGATGAACCCATTTTGGCTTTCCTATCCAGTTTCTATGTTTAAGAAAAAGCCACCATCCAATTTGATTACAGCACTTTCCTGGCCGATAACATTCATGAACAACTCTTTAAATTTTCCACAGAGGGCATGTTACGGTATTCTTCAATACTGGCCTACATGTTCACCTTTTTTCAAGCAGATAAGTTCTCTTTCCCTATGCAGAAAATGGACTAGGACGACAAACCACAACCTGTCACTTATTGGACTTCGCTACTCAGAAGAAACTCCACAGAGTTTAAATTCAAACATTTTATTGAGCAGTTTTACAACCCAGTGGTGAGCATGCTCAGTGGTATACCAAAGCCACGGATAAATGAAGAATTCCATAGAATCTTACACCTCTCGGACCTCGCCAAAATTGGAGACTGGTACCTGTTTCAAAATCACATGGAGATTAGAATATATGGGTGTGAGTTGGATCCTTATAAACTGCCCAGATATGTTCTGGTTAGGATTTTTGCATTCAAATACATCAGGCAAATGATCAATTCAGACAACATACATTTTGTCTCTTTGAAGAAGAAACAACAGTTGAGAATTAAGGGGCAGATAAGATCTTTTATCTGCAATAGTCAAGCAGTCAAGGAAGAGGCAGAAAAACTGTTAAAGGAAATGAAATTCAGCACAAGTTTCCTGTGGAACTATGATCCGTGTGGGAACATTGCAGATATGAGCTCGAAAAATAAAAGTTCCCCTTATGCTCATGCACTCAATCCAGAGATCGAGAAATTTGCAAATTAGACAGAGTGGGAGGAAAACACTCTGGAAGACATTGAACAACAATCGCCTTCAGTCATTATTTCACAAACAACTACATCGCAAATACCCAAGAAGAAAAGACCCAAAAATGATGTCTCGCCTTCAGTCAACAAGGTGTTTGCACAGGATTTCTAGGTGTACAAGAAAAGGCCAAAAACTAGTCCAACACCTGACAAGTCTGGTGAAGAAGAAACCCGGTCAACTACAGTCATGCAAGGAGATCATTCACCACTGGTCTCAAGCAGCCAACAGATGATGTCTACCTCTTCTTCAAAGAAACAGATTGATACCATTGTGACTACCCAACCTCCACCAGGATCTGCAAAACTAAGCATTTTTGAAAAGTATGATTTGATTAAGAAGAAAAATGAGATGCTGGCCAGCAACACTTATGCTCAGTTCTGGAAGCAAACATCCATAGCATAGCATAGATTTTTATCATATTTTGATACAGAGAAAGGGAGAATGCACAGGGCGTTTTTGCAAGCACAAGTGCCCCATCCAAAGGAAATCATTGATTACAAGAGGTCAACATTTGAGTTTAACACCAGAGATGTACATCTAGCTAATCAGATGGATTTACACAGGCAGACTGGAGAAATGGTTTTCTCAACACTGGAAAATGCTTCCACTACTGCTGCAAAATTATAGATTTCTCTGAACAATGTTTAGACCCAATTAAAGCTGGAGAAGATATCCTCTTTTACAAAGGATAACAGGGTTAAGTCTATGGAATAATTGGTGCTCAAGATTGGTTATGACCCCTCAAATGTGAAAGTAGCTAAGGAGATGCTCAAGAAAAATAATGTTGGTGTAGCATCTCTGAGGAAGCAACTAAAACTGCCACCTACAGAAGACTCATAGGCCAAAGAAATGGCTGAGACAGAAGGTGAAAAGGAAGAGATGCTAAAATTGATCATGGAACAGAATGCACAGATAAAAGAGATGGAAGCAGAGATGGAGAGGTTAGTAAAGCAGAAGGAACATGAGACACCCATGGAATTCATCCCATTGAGTGTGCTTCCCCTCACAGAATTTAGCACAACAAAAGCATCAGCAACCACCACAACAGAACTTCCATCAGCCACCCCACTGACAGCTTTGGAAAAATCTGTAGAGCTAGAAAAATCAATGGAGGAGATGACCCTACAAGGGTCGGAAATAAATAGACTGAACAAAGAGATTGAGAATATCCAGAAGCTCAAGTCTTCTTATCAGACAAGCTACAACATTGAAAGGCAAACATCAGAAAAGATCAAGCAGGAAATACAGTAGTTGCAAAAGCAAACAATGGGAGGAAAAACACTAGCAGAAGCTAAGGAGAACATTTGGATGGATATCTCTAAATCCATAAATGAAATATGGCCCATGGTGCAAATCATGTTTGAACAACATGAATTGGTGTTGAGGAGTAGGCAGACCATCGACAAGATAAAGGGAGAGCTGGGAGAAATGCCGACAGAAGTGAATGAAATCATCAGGTTTATGAATTCAAAGACTAGAGAAGAGTTGGAAGACATGAAGATTGAAGACAGGATAGAAACCATCCTTGAGGTTAAGAGGGTTCTGACCAAAAGAGTATTAATGTTGCAGCTGGAAGAGAAAGTCTAGAACATGGATGTCGGAGTTCAGAGATTCTTCAACAAAATTGAGGTTTTGCAGAAGAAAGGTCTTCCCAGTTTATTGGTATTAAATGACAAGATGATGACCCTTTTTTACTACAAGCAGAAGATCGCCACAATGGCTAAGGACAACTCCAAGTTTTCAGGAATACAAGGTAGCATAACAGGCAAATCATTTCTAGAGACTCTACAGCTGGACCTCAGTATCCAGCAAGAAATCAAATACATTTTTATCACCAAGCCAACTTTTTCCAAATATACAGAAATGGATGAAATCTATCGAAGACTGCTCAAAGTCACCATTCCCAGACAGCGAAGATGGGAGGATCTGTGCAATTTGATCGAATGAGAGATGAGGTGTACCATCTGAGTCAGCACGCAGAGTAGTCAAAGTCACGTGAATGATTCACCAACATCCTTCCCCAAAATTAGCATGACGGATACAACAGATCATCATCAGTTCCTATACTTTTGTATCTTGTTAGCTAGTTAGTTAGATTTAGAATCTGCCACGTCCTAATCATTAATGACAGGGTCGTTTGTAATTTTTGTTATAAATACTTCAAACTTCGAAGTAATGAGGGTTGATCTTTACGCCCTAGCAAGTTGTAAGCACTGTAATTTTCTCACAAGATCTGCCGGTAATAAAAGGGATGTTTTACAGGACTCATGTGTGTTAGTTGTTGGTGAAGTTTACTCCTCTTTGTTGAATGTTTCACCTTTCATAGTAATCATTTTTGTTTTCTGAATCCGATCATTTAAAAGTAGCGAAAGTTGCAGAATTTATCTTCGTATACTTTGTTTCTAACTTTTGAAGATCTAAATGTTTTCTTCTAATTTTATGATTAAGAAATTCTTAAATGCTTCTTGGTTATAATTGATTCTCTCATATTTTCTACTATCCATCATTATTTTGCTAAAGAATCCAATAGTTTCATTATCCCTCCCTATGAGAATACCTTTTACAATTTGTTGATTGATCTCGGAACTTTATAAAGCAGACCCCATAGCCCAATAGATGCGTAATACACATTTCAGCCATTATATAAAACAAACAATACAATTCTATCTATTTAACTACCCTAATATCTATAACCTAAAACAAATTTAAATCTTACAGAGAGATCCCTCTCTAAAAATGGAAGGGCTAGATCCCAGTTTTGAAGCAGTTTGATAAAGTTACCTCTTGTAAATTTCTTCTACAACACGACAACCTCTGGGAATTTATAGAGCGTTACATAGTGGCAACCATACTGGGGAGCTGGACAAACTTTACATATCCTACAATTTATTTTCCCTAAACAAAGAAAACTTTATTTCTGAACGAATCATAAAGTCTAAACTCATATAGAGATAATGTTCAGAGGTTGTTAAAGTTTGTATATATTAATTAAAGTTTCCAAAAATAAAATTAAAAATTAAAAATCCTCGCTCCTAAAAGAGTTTTCACTAGATCTCATCCAAACCCAAAACCTGCAATAGCTATAGACAATCCCGAAAGATTACTCAAAAATAAAAATGTTGCAGAGGGTTCTGGGAGTCACAGTCCACTTCATAGGTCCCCTTCTCTCCCAGAGAAGTTGGTTTCCCTTCAAGATCTTGAGTTTGATATATCTTTTGAACAAATCCTTTTTAGGACAAAATCTGACAGCTTTGTCAATGCAACAGTTTTAGATCAAACCTTCTTTCAGCCCAGGACCCTTGAAATACTCTCTCCCAGAGCTGAAGCTAATCAATGTTTTCTCCAGGAGTCTGACAAGCTAGAAGATCTAGATGTAAATCTTGGTCAAGCCTTAGAAAAAACTTACTTTTAGCAGTCAGTCGAACTTCCTTCCTTGACTATTGCTATAGCTTCTGTTAAACCTAAACCAGGTCACTTCGTTCCTCCCAGCCCTTCATCTTCTACAGCTTCAGTCACTACCCCTCCTATCACACAAGTTTTTGTCCATCCCCTTCCACCAATCATAGCAGCAAGGTATGCTCCATTGGTGTTGGTCGCTCCTTTACATGCCATGCCTCAATACTATCAAACCAGACTTCCTAAGTGTGATGGTACTGGTTCTATGAGTGCACAGCAACATGTTGACAAAATGAACGATTATTTTGATTTACAGGAAGTAGATGAAGTTGATGTGAAAATGAGACTATTTTCCCAGAGCTTGACTGGAGAAGTCAAAAAGTGGTTCAGAACTTTACGTGTTGCTTCCATAAATGAAATTTCTACTTTTCATAGAAATTTTCTTGACATGTGGGAGGTAAAGAAAAATCCTCTCCAAATCTTGTCAGAGTATGAGAATATCATAAGGACCCAAGAAGAGACAGTGCAGGATTACTGCACTCGTTTCAACAATATGTACAATGCAATTCCAGCTGATATCAAACCACCTCAAGGTTTGGCATTAATAAAATTCCCCGATGGATTTGACGCTGACATGTCATATCAGCTAAGGGAAAGAAATTCTGCTACTCTGGAAGACATGCAGAAAAGTGTCATTAGTGTGGAAGAAAATCTTTTAGCCAAAAGAGCCAGGCAGAGAACAGAAAGGAGGGTCATGATTAAGGAGTATCCTTCCACTTCCTCTTCAGACACCAAACTAGATTCCCTAGCTAGAGCCATGGAGAGAATGATGGAGAGGCTTACTATAACTGACAGAAACCCACCCAGGGAGAACCAAGTTGTTCCTCAAATTTGAAATCCAAACTTCAGAAGAAATCCTCCCCAAACCAGGCAGAGAGATCTGAGGGATCAAAGAGAACAGAGGGGGCCTGATCAGCAAATTAGAACACCCCTCCAAAAAAATTATGTTGATGAAGGTGAGGAGATAGTCGAATAATTGGATGACACTCATATAAACCTCATGGGCATTCATGATAATGAATCCATATTTCTTACTCGGGAAGAGCATGATATTTTTCTCCTTTCACAAACAGAGGTGGTAAATGAGGAAGTTGAGGAAACAGAACAACAGGCCTTTGAAAATGCTATAATGGAGGTACCCAGGCAGTATAACCTGAGAAGAAAGAAGGCAAATGACAACCCTCCAAAGAAGGCTGTTGAAACAAAGAAGGTTTTTGAAACAAAGAAGGCTACTGAAACAGAGAGAATAGTTGAAAACAAGAAAACCTCAGAATCCTCTCCCAAGAAGGTCCCTGAGTGGAAAAATGGTGAATCTCATGCAAAAAGAACTCCCGAGATTTTACAAAGAGAAAAGAAGACTGAAGTTTCATCAACTAGTCAACCAAGTGCTCTTGCCCCTAGAACCTCGATGGATAAACCAGAAATGCAGAGCTTAAGAAAAACTCTCACTACTTTCAGCCTTGAAGGGGAACTAGCTAAACTGAAGATTCACATTCCCCTCTCTGAACTGATGAGCAAGAACGCTTACAGGTCGCAAGTGATTAAATCTTTAAGCATCGAACCAGAGATAGGTACGAAGGCCTTGAATGTCATATCTGCAAATTATTCGGACATCATAAATCTTGTTGATGATCAACCAGAGCTCATGTTTGGTCCTGAAGTTGATGGTAAAATCGATAACAGTGTCATGGCCCCTTTTTACATCAGCTTGAATATCCACGAATTGATACTACACAACACTATGTTGGATTCGGGCGCCTCTCATAATATGATGCCCAAAGATGTGATGGAAAAGTTGGGACTAGAGGTCACCAGACCCTACAAGGATATGCATTCTTTTGACTCTAGCAAGGTCAAATGCATAGGGATAATTAAGGATTTATGCATCACCCTAGCTCAAATCCCAGCAAAGAGTTTGGTAATGGATATCATAGTGGCAGACATTCCCCCAAAATATGGTATGTTACTGTCAATATCATGGGGAGCTAAGCTGAAAGGAACCCTGCAGTTAAATATGTCCTATGCCACCATCCCGATACTCGAACAATAGAGAAGACTGTACAGAGAAACCCTGATGAAGTATATGGTAAGCAGTTATGAAAAGCCACACAATTACCCACTATATTCTGCACACTCTGATCTAGATTCTTTCATTATGTACAATGATGGTGATTTTGAAGAACGAATCGCTCAGCTGGAAGATGAAATACACGATTCGAAAGAGGATAAAGAAATCACTGAGGCAAGAGATGTTGAAACTGTGGAAAGTGAGGAACTGCCTGCAGATTTTTGGAGCATGGATTTCGATGGTGCAATGTGTAAAGAAGAAGCTAGAGCTGGAGTTTGGTTGCATAATCATAGATCAAGGTATTCCGACAGTCATTCTTACAAACTGAATTTCCAATGCACTAACAACATAGTTGAGTACGAAGCTTTGATGCTCAGCCTGAAACTACTAAAGAAAGTTAGTGCTAAACAGATCATGGTAAGGGGTGATTCTGAACTGATTATCAAGAAAATCAAAGGTGAGTATGCATCTTAACATCCCAGACTTAGAGCTTATAGGAATGTTGTTTTGGATGCTCTTCAATGTTTTACTGAAATCGACTTGTAGGTAATGCCCAGGGGACAAAACATACTGGCAGACGGTTTGGCTACATCAGCAGCTACCTACAAAATACCCTTCTATCCCACTCACCAATACATAGTGGAGGTGAAGTGCAGACCAACTGTTCCAAACAACATCAGATACTGGCAGGTATTCAAGAATGACGATCAAATTGAATACTTCCTACAGTGTAAGAATGAGTTTGAATGTACAAATATAAATTTAGAGAATGATGATGATGTAAATAAATCTGTTTCTAAAAATGGTAGTGTAAATAACATAGATTCCAAAGAGTTGAATGAAAATAAAGTAGATGTAGATGAATTGAATGAAAATAAGATAGATTATGGTATTCTACAGTTGAAAAATAATGTGTTACCTAGAGGTCTAGTTCCGCTAGAAGACTTGTTCGATTTTAACGATGTAGCCAAAAAAGGGAAAATTGAAGCTAGTGGTAAAGAGGTCGAAGAGTGCAACATAGGAACAGAAGAAAAAACCAAGATGATAAAACTTTCTAAATCTCTGCCCCCCGAGAAAAAACACAAATACATTGAACTTTTCAAGGAATGTGTGGATGTTTTTGCTTGGGGTTATGAGGATGTAAAATCTTACGACACGAGTATCATACAACATCGGATTCCCATAAAAGAATAACACAAACCTTTCAGGCAGAAACTTAGGAGAATAAATCCCAAGTTACTTCCCCTGATAGAGAAAGAAATCAAAAAGATGTATGATGCAAAAATTATAGTCCCCATTGAGATTTTCTAAATGGGTTTCTAACGTAGTTCCTACCAGGAAGAAAACCGGCGAGATCATACTTTGCATAGATTTCAGAAATCTGAACAAAGTCTCCCTCAAAGACAATTACCCTTTGCCCAAAATGGACCACATTTTACAAAAGGTGGTTGGGGCTAGTAGGATCTCCTTACTATATGGTTTCTCGAGCTACAACCAAGTCCTTGTCCACCCAAAAGATCAAGAGAAAACAACATTCACTACACCTTAGGGAACCTTCATGTACGTGAAGATGCCCTTTGGTTTGATGAACGTTGGTGCCACTTTCCAAAGAGTAATGGATATTTCTTTTATGGACGAATTTGGGAGATTTATAGTCATTTATATGGATGATGTGACTATCTACTCCAAATCTGACGAGGAACACTTGCAACACCTCAAACGTGTGTTTGAGAAGTGCAGGAAATTTGAGATTTCATTGAATCCAAAGAAAAGCCTTTTCGGGTTAGAGGAAGGCAAACTGTTGGGACACATAATCTCAAAATACATAATTAAAATAGATCCCAGCAGAATAGAAGCCATCCAGAAAGTGGACCCCAGGGACATCAAAGAGCTACAATCATTCATTGGAAAAATAAATTTCCTTAGAAGATTCATACCCAACTTGGTCGAACTTCTTAGGAACATCACAGATATGTTGAAAAAAGACACAAAAATCAGATGGAACACTAAGTCCAAACAATCATTTGAGTAAGTGAAACATGCACTCACCCAAGCCCCAGTTTTGATCATCCCAGATTACACTAAAGGCTTTTCTCTTTTCTCTTTTTCATCTAAACACACCATCGTAGCAGTGTTATTGCAAAAAAACAGTGAAGGGTATGAACAACCCATAGCTTTTTTCAGCAAATCTTTAAGAGATGCTACATTAAACTACAACATAATCGAGAAACAAGCTTTTGCCCTGGTAAAGGCCATAAAAGACTTCAGAGTCTATATTCTTCATTCTCACACAATTACATACTTTCCAATCACAGTGGTTAAGGATATCCTGACTCAGGATAATCCAGATGGTAGGAGAGGAAAATGGATTGCATTTATTCTAGAATACGACATTGAAATAAAACCTACTAAATTGATCAAAGGACAGGGTTTGACCAAACTAATGGCTAAATCTAATTTTCATGCTCTAGATATTAATTTTTTGGCTGTAGTTGACGAACAAGAAGAGCAGATGACTCCAAATGTAAAGGAAGTATTCTTAAACTCTCCTTGGTACACAGACCTCATTTTTGTACTCCATAACTTACAACCTCCTCCTGGTTTGACTAAGACCAAAGCCAAATTTATTAAATTGAAAGCATTGAAATTTTGTATTCTAGAAGGTAATCTTTATTGGAAAGACCCTGGTGGTATCTTTCTTAATTGCCTGTTAAAAGAAGAAGCTGACAAATTTCTTCAAGATTTTCATGTAGGATACTGTGGTGGGCACCTGAGATGGAAGACCACAGCTAACAAGATTCTGAGAGTTGGTTTTTACTCGCCTACTTTGTTTGTTGACGTTCATCAGAAAGTTACGTCTTGCCACAAGTGCCAAATTTTCAAAGGTAAAAGGAAGCTTCTGCCACTCCCTATGAAACCTATCTCAGTTGAAGCTCCTTTCCAACAATGGGACTTAGACTTCATTGGTGAAATACATCATTCCTCCTTGGGCCAACATAAGTGGATCCTCATGGCCACAGACTACTTCACCAAGTGGATCGAGATTGTGCCATGCAAGCAAGCTACTGACTCTATTATCATCAAGTTTTTAGAAACTAACATCTTGTCTCGTTTTGGATGCTCCGAAAAAATTATAGCTGACAATGCAGTGGCTTTCAGATCCAAAAGACTCATAGATTTGTGTAGTCAATATCACATTACTCTGGGACACTCAACAACTTATTATCTTCAAGGAAATGGGCTAGTTGAGTCCTCAAACAAAAGTTTGTTGAACATTCTCAGGAAAACACTACAAGAAAATAAGAAATCAGGGCATAATAAGTTGGTTTTCGAGCTCTGGGCTGCCAAAATAAGCACCAAAAGAGAAATTGGCATGTCTCCATACCAATTGGTATATGCCACTGAAGCAGTTTTTCCCCTTTCATTAGGAGTCCCTGTCATGAAACTATTGCAGGAAGCGCAAGTAGAGCCAAATGACATTCAACAGAGAATAAATCAAATGATTCATTTAATGCAGTCCAGAGAAGAGGTATACAACAAGACTCGGGTCATCTAGGACAACATCAAAAATATCTTTGACAGAAGGACTAAAGAAGATGATTTTGAGTTAGGCGACTTGGTTCTGAAATAGGATTCTAGAAATGAGGATAAGGGTAAGCATGGAAAATTTGATATTTTATGGAAAGGACCTTACACCATCTAGACATTCAGAGGAAATAACGCATTTTTGCTCAAAAACATTGATGGAACAGATCTTCCAGGTGGACCTGTGAACGGCAAGATGTTGAAGCATTATTTTCCACTCTAATAAAGATATCACAAGTCTTTTTCCATTTACATCCCATTTATTATTTTTTACAATCAGGTTGTGTGTGGGTGACATTGATCAGATGGTTGAAACCTGCAGAGAAGGCCCTAAGCCACTGACCAGTGCTACCAAAAAACTCTCAAAACAAAAACAAAAAGGACAACAGAAATAAGCAAGGGAGTAAATTTTTACAAACATCAGAAAACAGGTTCTTGGCACCTCGCAAGGAGAGCACCATCCCTGGGTGGAGCCACTGTTATAACCCTATATTTCATAGGATCAACTTGTGAGTGAAAATTTTTACTCTTGATGTAGTTTGGTTGAAAATAATATTTTATCTTTGCAAATTATTTTCAAAAGAAATAAAAAACAAAAGAAAGGAAAAGAATAAAAGAGGGCATAAAAGAAAATGGATAAAATCCCCATGCAATAACAATGACTTGATCCATACAATTTAATCATGGTTAAGTCTCTTTAAATTTATGTTGATAGGTTAGTGAATAAGACGTGGCTAAACTGTTTAATCTTAGCCAAGTAGATAGGTTAGCTAGTGAATAAATTTGATCAAACTGTCTAATCTTGGTCAAATAGCCCCAGGGCAGAGTAATTTCTTAGCCCAACAGTTTAATCTAGGCTAAATGTGTAGGTGGGTAGGGTAGGACATAGACTAGCCAATTTTTTCCTTCAATAAAACATACATAATGTTGGATGAAAATTCATGATTTTGATGTTTGAAATGTTTTTCCTAACCCCATGCTGACAAAATGTAAGGGAAGCAGCGCAAAAACCCACAAAAAGCACTATCCTAAGTTTTCATTGCACATGTTATTTCACGCCCGGAGATTAAATATTGCACATAGATCTACGGTTGAGTTATTGGTGCCTAGATCTACGGCTAAGATGAAATTCTGGACCCCCCGACCAATCTACCTTTAACAGTGAGGGGGGGGTCCGATATGGGCGGTTTTTCTTGGCGGGCCCCATCCCAACGCGTCATCAATCCATTAATTTGGACCCCCTCTGCTCTAAACCATTTACTTCCATACCCCCCTCCGACATACTACCATACCTACATTCCTATACCACTGCCGCCTCATGACATCGCATCCCACTATCCCCTCTTATAAAGTCCTATCTCATTACCCTGTTAGCGTATCCCCCTCCATTCACTTGTCACATGTCATAACCTTTTCGCCTATTTTCCATTCATCACCCTCCACGTCACCCTGGCTCACCCTTCACTCGTCCTTGACTTGCCACCTCACTTCAAATGATCTATTGGCCATTTATTATAGGCTAACATATCCGTTAGTCTGTTGACCTGTCCCTCGCGCCCAACGGATACTTGTTCGCTCAAATTTAACTCTGTTTCCACCATTTGCGCACCGCTCACACCTTCCGCACACCAGAAGTGCATTTTCCTCGCCTTTTCAGTCAACGACCCAGCCATAGCCATTTCCTACTAATGCTTTTGTTTCAGTTTGCAGGTACCTGTTGAATCAATGGCGCCGAAATCCAAAAGATCAGAAGTCGAGAAAAATCCATTCCTCCCACCTCCTGTCGATCTCGACCAGATCCTGCTAGATGACAAAGATTACCTGATCTCAAACACCAGATGCGCATTCGATTTCGCCGAATTATAGCCATGGTTTAAATATACATTCATGGATCAAAGAGATAAGATTGGGCTCTGGGAGTCCAATCTCCCTCTGTATCTCTTCCCCCAAATCCACCATTTTCCCGAGTTTTCCCTCAAATGCCAGGCTCATTACCTCCCCGATAAGAGAGCCATAGTTTCATCGACCAGAGAAACTTTGTTCTCTATCACACCCAAGGCCATTAATCAAATGATGCAGATACCTAGATCTGAATCCCACTCTCCCCTCATCATTGAAGTTCTAATAGAGATGTACCAAAATCTATCTTTTCCCCAGAGGGCACATATTTTTTAGTTTTTCTTCCCACAGGATACCCAATTCCCCAAGAAAAATCTCCCTTACCACTCCTCCATGTTTTTAGAAAAGGGAAACCAAATTATTTCATCGCTATGTTGTTTGCTCGATTATTTCTCAGACGAATGGGTGGATGAACCCATTTTGGGTTTCCTATCCATTTTCTCTGCTGAAGAAAAAGCCACCATCCAGTTCGACTACAGCACTTTCCTGGTTGAGAACATTCATGAACAACTCTTTAAATTCTCCACAGAGGGCATGTTCCAGTATTCTTCATTACTGGCCTACATGTTCACCTTTTTTCAATCAAATAAGTTCTCTTTCCCTATGCAAAAAATGGACCAGGACGACAAACCACAACCTGTCACTTATTGGACTTCGTTGCTAAGAAGAAACTCCACAGAATTTAATTTCAACAGTTTATTGAGAATTTTTACCACCCAATGGTGAGCATGCTCAGTGGCAGACCAGAGCCACAGATAAATGAAGAAGTCCGGAGAATCTTACACCTCTCAGACCTCACCAAAACTAGAGACTGGTACCTGTTTCAAAATCACATGAAGATCAAAGTATATGGGTGTGAGATGGCTCCTTATAAACTGCCCAGATATGTTCTGGTTAGGATTTTTTCCTTGGAATACATCAGGAAAATAATCAGTTCATACGACATACATTTTGTCTCTTTGAAGAATAAACAACAGTTGAGAATTAAGGGACAGATAGGATCTTTTATCTGCAACAGTCGAGCAGTCGGGGAAGAGGCAGACAAACTGTTAAAGGAAATGAAATTTGGAACAATTTTCCTGTGGCACTATGATCCATGTGGGATCATTGCAGATATGAGGTCGAAAAATAAAAGTTCCCCTTATGCTCATGCACTCAAGCCAGAGATCGAGAAATTTGCAAATCAGACAGAGTGGGAGGCGAACACTCTGGAAGACATTGAACAACAATCGACTTCAGTCATTATTTGACAAACAACTACACCATAGATACCCAAAGAGAAAAGACCCAGAAAGGATGTCTCGCCTTCAGTCACTGAGGTGTCTGCAAAGGATTTCCAGGTGTACAAGAAAAGGCCAAAAACCAGTCAAACACCCGACAGGTCTGGTGAAGAAGAAACCTAGTCAACTACAATCATGCAAGGAGATCATTCACCACTGGTCTCAAGAAGCCAACAGATGATGTCTACCTCTTCTTTAAAGAAACAGACCGATACCATTGTGACTACCCAACCTCCACCAGGATCTACAAAAATGAGCATTTTTTAAAAGTATGATTTGATTAAGAAGAAAAATTAGATGTTGGCCAACAACACTTATGCTCAGTTCTGGAAGCAAACGTCCACAACACAGCACATATTTTTATCATCTTTTGATACAGAGAAAGGGAGAATGCACATGGCATTTTTACAGGCACAAGTGCCCCATCCAAAGGAAATCACTGATTACAAGAGGTCAAAAATTGAGTTTAACACCAGAGATGTACATCTAGCTGATTAGATGGATTTACACAGGCAGACTGGAGAAATGGCTTTCTCAACATTGGCAAATTCTTCCACTACTGCTGCAAAATTACAGATTTCTCTGAACAATGTTCAGACCCAATTAAAGCTGGAGAAAATATCATCTTTTGAAAAGGATAACAGGGTTAAGTCTCTGGAATAATTGGTGCTCAAGATTGGGTATGACCCCTCAAATGTGAAAGCAGGTGAGGAGATGCTCAAGAAAAAGAATGTTGACATAGCATCTCTAAGGAAGCAACTAAAACTGCCACCTACAGAAGACTCACGGGCCAAAGAAATGGCTGAGACGGAAGGTGAAAAGGAAGAGACTCTAGGTGAAAAGGAAAAGAATTTCTAGAGACTCTGCAACTGGACCTCGATATCCATCATGAAATCAAATACATTTTTATCACCAAGCCAACTTTTGCCAAATATACAGAAATGCATGAAATCTATCGAAGACTGCTCAAAGTCACCATTCCCAGTCAGCAAAGATGTGAGGATCTGTGCAATTTGATTGAATGAGAGATGAGGTGTACCATCTGAGTCAGCACGCAGAGCATTCAAATTCATGTGAATGATTCACCAAAGTCCTTCCCCAAAATCAGCATGATGGATATAACTGATCCAAGGGATCAAATTTTGCTCAAAATTCAAAGTGCTCAGAATCACTTCAAATCGAACGGGACCGTAGGCCTCGTCGTCATGAACCCAATGCAACTTGTTTGGGTTCAAATGGACGTCGGGAGCGAGAAATATCACGTTCTGTTCAAAATGACAAATGGGCAAAAAAAAGGGATGCTGACTATACAGTCCGTACGGACGCTGACATGGTAGACTGTATGACACATGGAAGGCCGTACAACATGTGGTAGGTAGTTGTGTGGACAGTTGGCATCTGGCATGGCTTGTTTGTAGCGAACAGGATGGTGACACGTGGCCCAATCAATGGTCGCCATGTGTCACATATATATTGGTTTAAAATTTGTGCAAGCAGCAGGACTCGACCCTGCGACCTCTGGGCAGGGGAAGAGACTTGTCAAGGGCCGCCAACCAGCATGCCACCATTTGGACCTTGTTATATATATGGAATTATATATATATAATTTTGCATGTGTATGGTTGGCGCAGGGACCGGGCTAGCGCTTAGCCCAAGCCCCCAGTCGTATATAACTTTAACATATGACCATATGTTACACCATGTGTACGCACGTGCATGGATTTGGATTTTAATTCGATTCAAACGGTTTTATAACCAATGCCCGCCACTTGTCCCTTTTCTATTCGCCTTTTGGAAGGAGCCCCGTTTACATTTGTGCATGGTCACATGGGCCACATGACCTCGGCCTTGGCGGTTAGGGGCTAAGTGCGCCCATAACCGTCCTACAGTTCTCACCGTTTGTGCGGTTGCGTCCGGTGCTGAGTTTTAACGCTTAAATGCGCGTGGGGGCTAGGTTGAGCCAACAAGGGTGCAAATTGTCGATCCAAAGACAACAAGTTTGAAGGGGAACTTCCAGGAAGCCTATCTTCTTCAATTTTTGGCCAAACGAGGTGCCGAAAAAGCCCAGCGAGGGGTATTTGGACGTTCTGGAGCCATTGGAGCCATCTATTTGGAATTTTGAGCATTGTAAAGCACATTTTTGAGCACTTTGAGCAAATAATACAAATGATCCATTGGAAGCTGGACCAGGAGATGTAGCCCAAGAGAGGGGTGAACTCCTTTATCATTTGTTGTGTTATGTGTTTTATGTTCACTGTTTATTGTTGTTGTTTATATGCATATTGAATGAGTAATTTCCATAAAAAGTTGTGTTGCAAATTGATCCATTTTCATTTTAACAGATAAATTAAATCTTGCAAATAATTTCAAGAATACAAGTCTTCTTCATTTTTAGATCAACAATAGATTATCATCAGTTCCTATATTTTTGTATCTTGTTATCTAGTTAGTTAGATTTAGAATATTCCACATCCCGATCATTAATGATAGGGTCATTTGTAATTTTTGTTATAAATACTTCAAACTTCGAAGTAATGAGGGTTGATCTTTACGCCCTAGCAAGCTGTAAGCACTGTAATTTTCTCATGAGATCTGCTAGTAATAAAAGGGATGTTTTACAGGATTCATGTGTGTTAGTTGTTGGTGAAGTTTACTCCTCTTTGTTGAATGTTTCACCTTTCATAGTAATCATTTTTGTTTTCTGAATCCGATCATTTAAAAGTAGCGAAAGTTGCAGAATTTATCTTCATATACTCTGTTTCTGAATTTTGAAGATCTAAATATTTTCTTCTAATGTCATGATTAAGAAATTCTTAAATGCTTCTTAGTTATAATTGATTCTCTCATCTTTTCTGCTATGCATCATTACTTTTATAAATAATCCAATAGTTGCATTATCCTTCCCTGTGAGAATACCTTTCACAATATGTCCATTGATCTTGGAACTTTATAAAGAAAACCCCATAGCCCAATAGATGCGTAATACACATTTCAGACATTCTATAAAACAAACAATACAGTTCTATCAGTTTAACTAGCCTAATATCTATAACCTAAAACAAAGTTAAATCTTACAGAGATATCCCTCTCTGAAACTGGAAGGGCTAGATCCCAGTTTCTAAGCGGTTGGATAAAGTTACCTCTTGTAAATTTCTTCTACAACACGACAACCTCTGGAAATTTACAGAGCATTAACATGTTCCAAGACCCCGCACAAAGCAGAAAACATTTGTATAAATGAGAACTGGAACCATGTTCTTGAACAAGGAAACGACAACTATGCAAAAACTTTTGACACTACTAGTGAATTTGATACAAGCGATGAATCAGAGAATGAAAGACCTGTTGAAGCATTAATACATGGATTCACTGACTCACAACGCATTCATGACTTGCAAGACAAGATTGTCAAAATCGCACCTGTTGAAGGGCAATGTCCACTTGGAATATTCAAGGACAAATTTGTTGAGGAAATGAACTTCCCAAAATTGTTCTATGGAGATCCACGTGCCAGTGACATTATAGAATGATTCAGCTACCAAAAAATAGTTCGATGGGAACTACTACATTCAAGCGGTGACTTCTCCTGTCACATAACAAAAAAAAATCAAAACAATGCACATAATAATTGAGAAAGTGCTCTCTTATATGTGGGTGTGAATAAGCAAAAGGTCAGCTACAAGGAAGAAATTTATTGGCTAGAGATGTCAAGTACAGAGAAAACCTAGAAAAAATTCTAAAATTTGATATTGGATACATAGATTTCAAAAACATTTGCACATCTCCTGACTACTTGCAACAAAAAAGAAAACTATATTTGCAATGATCCGACAATTGGGACCTCCAACTTTTTTCATCACATTTACAAGTGCAGATCATCACTGGGGTCTATTGGTGACTACGGTGTCTGCATTATATAGGAAAAAGTAAAGGAAAAAAAAAATTAGACATTCAAAAATGACGACATTGATTACCTCATAAGAAAGACCCAGTGACATGTACTCATTACTATAGACATAGAGTAAATGCTTTGAGGCAATTGATATGTCATGATGAAACGTTCTTCAGGAAAATATCGAACTACTATTTTGTGACTCATTTCCAAAATAGAGGGAGTGAACATGACCACGCACTATTATGGATAGAGAGTGCACCAGTCTATGGAAATGACAACAACTCACAAATCGAATAGTTTCTGGACAAACACATAACATGCAACATGGACCATTTGGATCCAGAAGTTGCCAAAGTTCATAGACATTACCATACAAGAAGCTGTAAAAAATGAAATAATTCACATTGCAGATACAACTTCCATGTGCCGCCAATGAGAACAACAGGAATCATAGAACCAATTAGTTTAGAGGATAATGTTATCATTGAGAAATCAAAATATTTGTTCACATTTCTAGAACAATGAGACTTCGATGACTTAATAAGCTTCGAAAATGTCTTGGCAGAACTAAATCTAACAGAATATGAGTACATCCAAGTGATACAATCTACACTTAAACAACCAACAATTTTCCTTAAACGAAAACTTTCACATATTTGGAACAACGGTTTCTCCAAGGACATGCCAATTATGTGGAATGCAAATACAGATGCACAATATTTCCTCAACACATATGTTGTGGCATCATATTGTACCTCATACATGACAAAGGTTGACAAATCTATACCAAGTGCATTCAGAAGAATACACAAAGAACATGAAAAAAGTCAAATGGATGCTATGAAAATGATACATACACTTGAAAATGCATTACTTAATCTTCAAAAAATGTCTTCTCAACAAGTAGTCCACATCGCACTTTCCCTTCCTCTAAACTATAGTTCAAGGAAATGTGTCTTCATAAACACATATCCACTTGACACATGCACATTCGTGCTTAAACCATCACCTTTGTTCAACAAGAGCCTGATAATTCAAAGTACGTGATATGTCACTCTATTATCGATTACTACCTCCAACATCCACCTCCTATGAAGCATATCTGCCTTGCAGAATTCGTATCGCATTACAAAAAAAATGGTACACCTGTATCAAAAAAAAAAAAATATGTAATACGCTTTTTCAAATACAAAAAACACATCAACCATGAAAAATTCTATAGAGAGAAACTATTGTTGTACGTTCCATTTGATCAAAATGAAAACACATTAAAACATAACTTCCCTGCATGGGAAGTTGCATATATTGCTTATGAGACTACAGTACAAACCAATGAGGCTAGATTTACATACAATGTCAACCCAACATGGGTTGATTTAGAAAGTGCACTTGATGAACTAGAAAACCCTAACAATATTGATGAGACATTAACAAAGCATAAAACAACTAGAACTCTTTGTGATTCATATGAATTGCAAGAATATTTTCCTTGTCCTCGAGCAGCCACCATTGAAAAATGTATCAATCTTGGGTTTAAAGTCACAAAACATCCTTTATTTTTCAAAAATGAAGAATACTACAGAGTTAGACGATGGTTGAATCGCGAACAACAAACTATCGTAAAGGACATTGCAATGAAAAAACGCTTAAACCTGCACACTTTTGTGCACATGTTCCTTACATGCAGGGCAGGAATAGGAAAGACATTCATAGTGAAAGAACTATTCTAAATTCTTATATGAATATATGATTCAAATAGTTTGAGTGACCCTATGAAACCAAAGGGACTAATAGTTGCATATACAGGAAAAGTTGCATATAATGCAGGTGGAACAACAGTCCACTTCGCATTGTTAATTCCTTTTAACAAGTCACATTTTCTTCCACTCAGCAAGGAAATGTTAGATACCTTATCTAAGATTTATGACAAACTACTAATTATCTTCATAGATGAGGCATCCTTGATTGGAAGTCGCTTCTTATATTCCATTGACAATTGACCCAGAAAGATAAAACATGTGCACACCAAATACTTTGGGGACATTGAAATGATATTTTGTGGGGATCTTTACCAGGTGCAACCCATACAAGATTCTTTGATATTTGAACAACCTACGATCAATATGCAAACAGTGACGCATCACTTTTAAAAAGACAACATAAAATGCTTCGAATTACATACTACAATGCTCCAGACAAATGAAACATTTATTTCAATTCTGAATAGAATGTGGACAAACAACCAAACATGTGATCACTTAACATATATCAATTCAAGTTGCACGCGACCTGCACCAACAGACCCAACCTTCCCTTACATATTCTACAAGAATAAGGATGTTGCAATGCATAACAAGTACATGTTATTGCTCATGCCTGGAAATGATATCATCATCAATTCAATTGACCTTGAAGAAGACAACCATGGCAATGTACCAAGTCATCAACATACAACTACTTTGACTTTGCAAATTGTCCTGAAATTAGACATGCTAGTTGAAATACATTCCTGCAACTATGATTCACATAATGGCTTGGTGAATGGTGCAGATGGAATACTCAAATATTATACCAACAAAAAAAAGAGTTAATGTCCTCTGGATTAAGTTCCATGACCCGCATATTGGCCACCAACAAGCAAACAAGTTAGCTTACCTATATAATTCAGACACTTCGCGTGATTGGACACCTATATTACGAATATCAAAACCAATATCAAAATCGGCAAAGACAGGTCAACTTAATATTCGAAAATTGTTTCCAAATAAACTTGCAAGTACACGTATAGTCCATAGATCACAAGGGCTAACACTTGATATTGTTGTGTTCGACCCTGCTAGAATACAAATACATGGACTTGTATACACGGCTTTGTCCCGTGTCAGAAGCATAGACTCATTGTATTTTCTAAGCGCTCTTACAAAATATAACTTCAAATTCAAACATAAATTCGATACTGAGATGCAACGCCTTCGGACTAGTGAAAAATGGAATCTACAATATGATTACCAATCCATACAAACAAACTCATTTGTATCAATTCTCTCACTTAACACGTGCAACCTACATGCACATATGAATGATATACTCAATGACTATGACACAATGAAATATGATATTTTGTCTTGCAGGAAACATGCATGACATTATGCATGCAAAACAAGCAATTTCCAAATCACAATTGCATATCAAGTTACTTTACACATGGAGTGTTGAAATTAGTGAAAAAACATGTAACAATTTTGGAGCATATACATTTTGAAGAAAAAAATGTTGAGATGGTGTAAGCAAGAGTAATCTTTCGTGAATCGAAAATTGCAATAATGAATCTCTATGTCGATCTGCATGCAACATTGCCCAACATATTGGATGTTGTTTCAAATGCATTACAACATTTACATCTGAACAAAACCATTATCATTCTAGGAGACTTCAATGTTGACATGCTACAAAATAATGCCAAAACAAAAGAATTGGAAAACTACATGTGCAATTACAGTCTCCGATTTCTTTTGGATAAGCTAAACCACATACAAAACGCACTTATTGGTCATGTATGGTCAAATGTGCCTATTTCACAATACACTCTCTTTATCTTAGACACATATTGGTCTGATCACGATACAATTTGTATCATACTTGAATTATGAAATACACATCAAGCATATTACAAAATCATATTTCCATGTCGCAAAGCATATCTGGATACTTTGTTGCACAAAACCAAATTATTCAGCTAGGATCATCCAACTTCTTAATATTTTCTGGTTTGTAATAGATTTTGGACAGAAAGGATTCTATATAACCACAAACATGGATCAAGAAAAAAAAGGCACATGCTTCTAACTTTATTTGTTACTCTATTCCTTTGATTCTCATTTACTATATTTACATATTGTTTTTTTTTCCTTACATACCAACTTACATTCATGTTCATTGTATTTTGTATGTTCCCACATTGAAACAAACAGAATAACTGGACAAGATGAAGGACTCTTAACCAGAAATGTAGAAGAAGACATACGAAGGTGCATGCTTCTACCCTTATTCCATACTCCATTGCTTTGTATTTCATTATTGTATGTATATTTATTCTACTTATTTTCACCTCATTTTTTTATATGTAGATACTACATATCTTCCTACATATTGACTTATCTTCATGTTAATTGTATTTTATGTGTTGCTACATTGAAATAAATAAAATTGTATTTAATCCTTTTACATGTGTTCCTACATAACAACTTACCTTCATGTCCATTGTATTCTCTGCATTACTACATTGAAAAAAAAAATAGACTAATGGAACAAGAGGATGAAGTCTTATGTGCCACGATAGAGGAAGTTGAAGTACAATCTTCCAAAAGGTATACTAACAGTGATAGTAAATCAAACACGGTGCAGGTGCTTAATGTACATCCATATAAATTATGAACAATATACTATGCATATGCATATTTAGTTGTTGTCATGTTCGATGTACACATGTTTGCATCAGAAAAAGTTGGACAGGTGAAATGGGCATGAGTAGTCAATCATCACAAACATCAACACGACGACAAAGCCAAAGGTAAAGATTCATAAATTATGCTCTTTCTATGTTTAGGAAACAAATATACTCAGTTATTTATTCATCTATGCCATGGTAAATATGTTGATTTCATCTACAACACATGTTTTTTATTTCACGAGAAATATCGACGAGTACAAGTGAAAAACCCAACTTAGTGCAAGGTCCAGAGACTAAGAGGCATTGTTACAAAACTTTAACCTTCATACTTTATCCAAATTGTGCAGCTACTTGTACATTGATGCAATAAAAATAAAAAATAAAAGATACATACTTCCATTCAAATTACTTTTCCTGTTCAAAAAATGTCACCAGATCTAAACTTATACCACCCAATATGCTATCAATAGAAGGATTGAACAGCCATTGAATTGGACAATTGTTCGTCGGAGACATAATGTTCGTGTATAGCACCTACTTGGACAAGGAAAACAAAAGTAGATGCATTATGCATGCATACATGAAAGACAACGAAGCCATGATGACAATTACACTGACTATCCCTACACAACTTGTCCAGAAACATGCAGAAAGATCTTTCCAGATAATGGGATATCCATTACAAATTTCAATATATTACCGAAAATAGTATATGACTGTGGTGATTGTGATCAGATTATATTGCTCAATGAAACAAGTGTTGTGGAAAAATTTCCTGCAGTCTTTTCAAAATATCATTTCATACCGGACTCAAAAATCAACCAATTTGCAGAGAACAACGACATTTACCCAATTGGAACCATTGGTGCAGCTGTCACATTTGCAATAAAATTTGGCTCACAACACATTGTCCATATAAAATATGGAAACTCGGAAAACGACAAGGCAATGGTATTGTTTTCCATACCCATTTTTGTCCTTTGATTTCACATTCTCATATATCTCAGACATCTTACACAACTATTAAACTATTCCATGGTGCAACTACAATTGTTCGATACCTATGCAAATTTATTTTCTTCAATGGAACAACAATTGCATAAAGGGAAATTTCCAATTATGTTGTTCAAAAATATAATGAAGAAAAGAGATGTTAAAGAAAGGATCTTTTGCACAACCCAAGCAACATTTGTAACAGAATTGCGAACAGACATAGTCCAGGATCTCAAGAAACTAACTAGCTCCACAACTATTGTACATATACATATACACTTCCACCCACAATTTGCACAAAACAATTTCCTTAAACAATTTTTTGCATCTTTTTTGTTGTACACATATATATTATATTGTTCAATATATTAACTACTATGCTCATGTGCGCAGGTTGAGAGTGTTTTGGTTGCAGCAAATGCCTACTCGTCCCCCTTCGAGCCTGTATGTGCCAAATGAAATTCTCCTGCTTTTGCCTCTGTGTTCATAAATGATGGAACAATTGATTGTCTACGATGTGGTACAGCATGCCCTTACATATATAAGAATTGCCTCAAGGTTGTCATCCGAACCCTTGGCAACACAATTGTACATTGTACAATTAGAAAGCCTCTATTACAACATGTGCTTCCTGGGCTAACTGAGTTTCCATATGAAATATATTTACAAAAAAAGGAAAACATTGTCTACATGCTACGCGACTTCCGCGTCCATAGAAAATTTACCTTAAATGAGGACAATGCCATACTGCACATCAGTTGAACCAAAAACAAAAATTCATATCATGCATTGACAAGAAACAAAACAATCTGATATGTCTTTATCCATGTTACCCAATCAAGATATGAATAAAGTTTTGTAGTACCATGACAAAGTCAACTGGAGGTGCATAAGATTGTTGAGTCTAGGAATGAGAAGCATGAGGAAATACCTCATACAAAGTACCCAATTGTGAATAAATCAGGTCCATCCTTTGAGGCGTCAAAATGGCTTTATCCTCTGAATAGAACCATTAGGAATTTTCAATAATATTGCAAATTTGGCATTGTTCAAACTCCACTAAGTTAAACGTTGAGAGCCTTTTCCAGAACTAGTAATGTTAGAACATTGTCAGGTCAATGCGATCTTGGTTCATAGTAATATCAAAAGCAAATGTTCATAGTGATCTTGGTTCATAGTAATATAGTAATCGACGAATTTATTGGTGCCCATTTGGGAGGTTTTCGAGTAAAAATCGTTGAAATCAAGAGGGAAACATGGTCATTTTTACATGTTTGCCTACATCATGGATGCCATTTGCTTCATGACTCCATTTCCCATGATGAACTAGAGCTAGACCCTGGCTAGTTCCAAGCCTATACATTTCTACCACTCCAAACTATGGGAGAAAAATGCTAAAGATTTATTTTATGAGATCTGTCACAATGTAGTGGTACCCATTCATGTAGCTATCTGTGGTCACCCTCCACCCAGGATTTCAGAGCACATTATGGGGAAATTAGGCACAATTTCATATTGGTACATTGAACAGAAATTCTCTTCATCAGAGTGTTCGGTTGCTTCATTTCTCCCCATGCCCTTCCAAAATTCTTGCCTGGTAGGTTGGTCTGCAAAGAAGTGGCATACCAAACAGTGGCAGGAGGAATCGCCAAAGACTTGAAAGTGGCTCAAAAAAATGTATGGGCAACTTTTCCCATACAGGTTGGCATGTTTACATTGTTAGATTTTGGTCATTCAAAAGTTGAGGATGCAACCTTGGAAAATGTCAAATTAGTTGACATTGAATTCAAAAGACATGATCCTCATAGGATGGTAGAGAATCATTTGGCCCAGTTCAACATGAAAAGATATATTCACGAAGACTCCCCTTGTGACAATGTTTTTCGAGGAGCTAGATCCTATGAAGAAGTCGAAAATAGATTTCAGACTCTGCCTCTAGACCAACAGGCTAGTTTCCTCATCTTTCAAAAGCACAGAAGGAACAACTTGTCTAATATTTTGCAAGGAGATTCAAAGCCCATTCCATATTCACATGAAACTACATCCACAGAACCCCATCCAAATAGCTCCACTGAGGACAAAACTGAAGAAGTATTGAACAATACAGATGCATTATTTAAAGCATCAATGCCAGGCATAAATGATCAATAGTTATTAGCTTACCTTGAATCCTTCATGAAACATGGTCATGCTTTTCCCCCTTCATCACCAATTACTACCATTGTTACTCCCAGTGTTACTAGTCTAGAAAAGTTTAATGTGTTTATTTCCCCTATTCCCTCAGTAACTCCTTTATCAACTAGTTTTGAGGTTCACAGTTCTGAAGTCATCCATCTAGATGAACTCACTCCCATCTTGCCTAAAGATATTCCCCCATCAAGTTTATTTTTCAATAAGAAAAGAAAATTTATCATCAGAAAAGAATCTCACTAGAAGGAAGGAGTGACCACCAAGAGACACAGAATAGTATATGATGGACATGAAAAAAATGACCCTAAATTTGCCAAAGAGGTTGTGGATTCACTAGGAGCCTTTGTCACTTCCAACCAATGGTCAGTTGGAAATATTACAAAGCAAATCCAAGAAAATTCTCTCTCGGTTGAATGGTTAAAGAATGAAATGAAAGGCACATAACAGGTTATCAGGAGAACAATGAATTATGACATAGATCAAATCGGGTTGGCTTATCAACAGCAAATGAAGAAGCTACAAGAAAAACTGGTGATGATTCTCTAGAATTTACAGATTAGTAATTCCATGATTACTCGGAAAGACAGTTCAATACAACAGTTGCAGAGAAGAATAACTTCAATGGAAAATACAAATACAGATAATACTGCATTCCAAAAACAAGCATCTAAAATTAATGAAAAGTTGGAATTTGTCCAACAAGATCTATATCAAAAAATGGATACTATTCAGAAATACTATAAGGCAATAAATAATTCTCTGAAAATTATTTATGAGAAAGAAAATGATGCATGTATGGCCAAATCCAAATTTCAGGAATTCAGTGTATGCAGGAAGAAAGCCAATATTCCTGGTCTCACCCATTTTTCACAATATGAACAGGTGAAAAGTGAAATGGCCTTGAAAGTTTGGGAGACGAACCTAGAAGAAAGCAAGAAGATTGTTAGGGAGGCAAAGGAGGTTTGTCTTAATACCATGTCTATTGTAGAGACAGAATTGGTTGAAGTCAAAGGTAATGATATCTCTGAGACACTTGAGGAAATTGACATAGAAAAGAATAAAGAAAGCTCCTGGAAGAATAAGGAAAGTATACAATCTATCATCCCATAGATGAACCAAATTGATTTCCTCAAGGTCAACGAGTTGTTGGTAAAACCTAGTTTGCAACACCAAATTACATCTTAGGCAGTAATGAACATCCAAGAGAAGCTACCACTAGTACACAAGAAGGTATTTTACTTCGAATTGAACGAGAACATTGAACCTTCGAGATTTTTCATAGCATTGATGGAAATGTGTACCCAGTTTAATGAACAAACGAAAACAAGCACATCCGGGAGAAAATAAAGGAGCTTATGAAGTTCCAACACATCAAACCATAACTCAGCAAAATATGCCTTATGTTTTTCAATTTGGATTGTATTCTATATTTAGAGCAGATATTGTGGAAAGTCTAACTACTTCTAGTTAAGAAAAAAATTTGTTTAAATACATAGATCTTACATATTTTCCAAACTTCTTTTAGCTGAATGTAAAACACAGAAGTTATCGAATATTAATACAAGAGAAGACAAAAATTCTAAGTCTCCTTTAATTTGAGTTATGTGTTTTCCCTATGTTTCCATTTCATCTTCATATTAGCTTCCTTCTATACTTCTTTAAGATTGAATACTTAAAATTTAGTAATACATCTATTGTGATCTTAATACATCAAAAGTCCATTCAGTTACGGTTTTTTCCTTTGTTCTTACTGTGAGTAAAAACAAGACCTTTGATCTATGTAAATTGTTGCATTCTTAATCATCTTTCAAGGGCACATATTCATTTTTTCTACTACTGCAAATGAGTGTATTTCATACCTTGCTTTATTTTAACAATTTTGTCAATCATTTCTACATCACTTAAAATTAAATTTACGGCTCAGCTAACTAGATACTACCTATGTATTAGATTATCATAAACTTCACTTAAAGTTACATCTTAGAAGCACTATAAAAAAACACACATCGCACAAGACCCTTCCATTGAATTGGTCATTCCACGTCATGCCAACGCAAAATAATTGGACAGTCATTAAAGCCATTAAAACCCACCTCGTCAACCCTGTCATTTCGGCACTTTCAAATCAGAATTGGGAGCTCAAACTACGATATTGTAGAGAAACCCCTATTATTAAGAACCTCTTACATTAAATGTTGAGGAATATGTCATTTCATGTCGCATATGCTGACAGAAATTCGATAAAACTGGCGAAGGAAATCTCAATCAAAGAATATATCAACTTACCTCATGCCAAATCTCCGTCAAATCGAAAAATTTTGGGTATACTATGGGGATCAACAGTTCCAACTCTCTTTCAAGATCAACATCTCATGGTTACTTCGAGCCTCCATACCTCTGCATTTATTCCCAATTCAACCCAGCAGGGACTACGTTGCCATGCAGGACTTGTTTTTACAAATAAATTTAAACTTAAATGTAGACAGTAACAACATTGAATAATTTAAATACTAAAACCAAAAAAACACAATATGGAATTTCTAAAATTTAAAATCCAAATCAATACACAAAGTTTTTTATTTTTAATTATTTGTTTTTTTATTATAATTCTCAATTAATTAAAATTAAAAAATATTATATTATCTATTTAGTTTAATAAATTTTAAAAATTAATTAATCCACAACTTATCCCATTGTAAAGGTGGGATGGATATATTTATATATGTCTTAAATATGCCTCTATCAAAGGAATGCTACACACAAATTTTAATTTTGCCCATTTACATTACTATAGATGAGTCCACAATGAGTGTGAGATTTGTTATCGCACGGTTTGTAGGATGGGTTTAGGCAGCTTGAGTCAAGGCTTAAAACCGGCGTAACAGGAGCTTCCCCACCCACTGTCACCTCGATGGGGGGCTCTTTCTGTTTAGGATGGCTAGTCCAAGGGAGACGTCCCTAAGCAATCTGGGTTAATGAAGGACTAAAGGTATAATGGATCAAAGTAAGAAGTTCCCCCCTCACAGATTGCTGCCCAAAAAGATGAGATAGTCAAGAAGAATATGTTCCACTGGATGGCACCTGTTTGCGAGACAAGACAAATAAACTAGAATATGTGCGGCAGTGGGTTAGCACTTCAAAGCATTAATTGACTATCTTCAAATATACATATGAGCAAATGATTAGATGTAATTATTGACGAAGTCAATGATTACCGAACAAAGGCAAATAGCTTATGACACTTCTTCAATAAATACAAAGATATAATGGCATTCAATGTGTAAGATCAAAACCTTGTATTGTACCACAATGCAATTTATATCATAAATCTGCTCACAATAAATATATTTGATGCGTCACTCTTGCAGAAAGAGGGTGACGTCAGCCCTATTAATAGGTTGATTTTGAAGGTAAAGAGAGGAACGTTTTGTCAATCAAGCATGAAAGAGTGAACACCAACTCAAAACCTATCAAAAGCTGATTATAAAGGGCACAAAGTTTCAAGCCAAAACAAGAAGCCAAACAAGTGTGATGTCACCTCTATATTTCTTCTACAACCATGATGTCAACCCTAGAATCAAATTGGTTTGAAAGACAAAGAGTAAGACGTTTTGTCAAATTAGCTTATAGATGCACTTAATACCTCAAAGTCTATCAAATGGAGGTGACAAAGTCAAAACGTTTATGTCCAAACAAGAGATCAAGCAAGGTATGATGTCACCTATATAAATTTTGTTGCAGGGTTAGGGTTAGCTAGCCAAGAAGTGGACGTTTTGACAAATCTAACCAATGAAAATCCTTGAAACTTCTACGGCTATGAGGAGATAACTCAGCCGCAACTTTTGAACCAAGCAAAGATTAAATAGGGCAAAAAGTTATCAGCTAACTAGGGTTAGTTCAAGTCGCTAGGTTAGTTAGGGTTTCAAATTTGAGAGTGTTTGAAAAAAGAGTTTTAAGCATAAACAAGCTCAAGAGAGTTTCTAGACTAGTGCCTTGGGTTAATGGAGTCAATTGAGGTGAGACTAATAGCTTGGAAGACATAAACTCAAGGACAAGAGGATTAGGGTTTGATGGTGTTGCTATGGCAAGGCCACCAAACCAAAACCCTAAGGAGAAAAAGGCTTACCTAGGTGTAGCTAAGGCTAGGCCTAAAGCTTTCTCTTCTTTCCTTGAGACTTCTTTGGCAAAACGGCTAGCTTATAAGCACAAATCTAAGGCTGAAAAGTGTTGCTTGGATACAAGGATTTTCAAAACCCTAGAAGCAAACCCTAGGTGTAAACTAAATTAGGCCTAGGACGCCTTCTTTCTTCAATCTGTGCCTAAAACTAACTCAAGATAAGAGGAATTTAGTGTATCTATGGCTAGGATATACCTTCTCAAATCAAATGGCTATAAGCTTCTACCATGGGGACATGAAGCCACAACCTACTTGTGTGTTGGCTCCCTAGGGTTTCAAGAATTAAGCAAATAATAACAAGATAACAATGTATGCAAGATATTAGATCAACAACCA
>ML778026.1:881527-902049 GCA_009831015.1 Picea engelmannii
TGACAGGACAAAGTTGGCTGAGAAGAAGAAAGATGGGCCCTCCAGGGCCATGCTCAAGTCACTCCTGCTCTCGGTACTCCATGTCTAGGACCATGTGGGCCTCGAGACATGATCTCCTAGTTATCCCTAGATATCGGGGATAATATATATAAACTAAATATATATAGTTTATATAAAACTATATATATTATATAAACTCATTTGTTCATTTTTGTGTACTTCTAGAGTGAGTAGGACTTTTTCATCCCTTCACACGGGGCATGTTGTTATTCAAATATTCAAATATTCACATTCCCTTAAGTGTTTTCTGCACTTTGAAATTAAAATTTAATAAATATTAAATTTTTCTTAGACATTTTTGGTGCGTGGATTTTGAAATTAAAATTTCTAATTTAGTTAAAATTTATTTTGAAAATAAAATATATTAAACATGATAATAATTAATTTTTAAATACAGTTTTTGTGAAATGTTTTTTTGATAAAAAATTACATTTATTTAGGTATAATTTTATTTTAATAATTAGTTTTCTATAAATCTTACATTAAACATTATATATTGATGAAACATTTATATGTGAGTTAATTGGTTTTGACTTTAATTTATTTTAATATTAAAATTTGTTAATTAGTATTTTCTAAATATTTTTCTATATATTTTGTAATATTAAAATTTGTTAAACATTTTAATATTTGTTAAATATTTTTCTATATATTTTGTATTCAATTTTTTATTTATATTTATTTTAAAATTATAATTTATTAAACATTAAATTTTCTTTAGTTTAGGGTTTTTTTTTAATTTTATAACTTTTTCAATACTTTGTTTAAATTTTCGTTTTTTTAATGTTATTTTAGTGTTTTATAAATTTTAACTTCTTTTATTTCGTTTAATTTGTGTATTTTTGCTTCATTAAAAAAAAATTGCAAAGACATTTTTATTTTTATTTATTTATTTTTCAATGTAAATTTAAGAAAAAAAAAAATAATTAATAAACAAATTTTAAAGTGACCATTTTGTATCCAATTTTGGGTTTGTTTTGGCATAGGAATCTATTGTCAAAACCACGGTTTGAATTAGGTCATAATCAGCCATAATTTTAAGTTTAGACTTTTTATTTATTTTTAGTTAGCATCTTTTTTTTATTTAGGTGTTAATTTTAAGGTTTTTCTGACCTACTGTATGAGTTTTAAAGGCCATGCTTGAAAATTGTTGTAATTTTGACCCTGTTTGAAAAAATGGTGATGCCGGTAGCAACACTTTTTGATTTGGGGGTTGATTTTCATGTTTTTTATGAAAAAATATGGGTTTTTTTGCCAGAGTTCTCATTTTGAGGTCACAGTTCTCATTAAGATGGTAACTATGTTTATAGAGTAGTAAATGTTTTGTAAATTTAAATTCAAGAGTGTACACCTCAATATACAAAACATTAAATGCTTTATATTCAAAACATTAAACACTTTATAATGAAAAACAAAGTTACCAACTTAACGAGAACTCTATAGAGTTCTTGTTTTTTTAGGGGTCGTATTTTTTACCCCGCTTTAAAAAGTTGTGATACCGGTAGCACCCCCTTTTAGTCTATTTTTTTTAATATTTTAAATCTTCTTATCCATTAATGTATCCACATTTTTTTTAAATGTTTATTTTTTCAACTATTTTCGATTTTTTCTGAATCTTTTTTTTTTCAACGGTGTTTTTAATCATTTTTTCATGTTTTTTTCAATGTTAAAAATGTTATATATCATTTACTTTTTTGAAATTAAGATTTTTCATATAATTATGTCTCCTTAATTAATTTATGGTGTCATACTTTTTAAATATAGTGTAAAATATTATTTTTAATACATTTTTACCTTTACTTCAATACATAAAAAATAATTGTAGTTAAATAACACTATTTTTAAATATTTAGCAAAAAATATATACATTTTAAATTCATATATAATAAAAAACTTATACATTTTGGAAGCTATCCATTTAAAATAACATGTCAAATAAAGTGTTTTTATGGACATAATTGAACCCAAAAAAAGTGAATTTATTTTTTAAATTAACATTTTTTCTATTTTTTTATACATTTGAAGTAAAAAAGTGACAACATTTAATGTCATTTTCCCTAGTATATTGATTCACATACAAATAAAAATAAAAGTAAAATAATAAAAAAGATTCATCATAAAACAACAATAGATACATATTCATTCTTATTTTAAAATCTGAAAGTTAAAACATATTACAATTATAGCTCATCAAAAATTTGCAAAATTGAGCATCATTTTCAAGGGCATCTTAAACTAATCAACAATATCATATATTCCAAATTCATCATTCTCAAGAGACATGTCATCATCTTCTTTGACATCATTTTGTTCTTTCATTGTGTCATTTTGCTTCCATTGGGTCTTTGATATCTACAAGTTCTCCAAATTGATCCTTTCCAATCAATCCTCCTTATGGTACTTGAGGTTCCTTTGACATTTTTTCCACCTTTGATTCATTAAAATATTATTTCCTCAAGCCAACTTCTTGCATTTCATCTGGAAGAGATGGAATATCATTAATTATTTGTTGAATAAAAGTGCATTGTAGTCGGTCACTTTCAATGGCTATGCAATTTTTTCTTTCTGTAAGAAACACACTAGTGTTGTACCTAATCACAAAATACAAAATAAACAATTAAGTTAAATAATGTAAAAAAAAAAAATTAAAAATAATAAATATTGAAGTATGATTTCATAAATGTTATATCATAAGTCTTACCTGAACCTGAGAACAAATCCAAAACCCAATCTCCTTCATTTGAAAATGTATCTATATGATAATTAATTCATGCTTGTGGTTTTTAATAAATATTAAAAATCTCTCCTTTCAAATTGTTTTCCTCGTATAACTTTCATCTTGCTATGTCATATCCTTCCCCCGGAATTAAACTGAGTGCTCTGGATCGGATTAGGGTTTAGGCTCCTCGGTTCCTTGTTTCTCCCTTCCACCACCCCAGGTGGGGCAAGACATGATCCCCAATGAAGAGGGGTTGTGAGGTGCATCCTACCACAAGGTCATGGCGTAGGAACCTTTTGGTGGAGGTTTTTGTCTGTCGTCCTTCGATCCATCGTCGATCCAGCATTCACAAATCGTCTTCGAAGGTGTTTCTAAAGGAAAATAATCGTAGATTGACACGGGACCTATTCCGACGAAAACAACACGTCCTTGGGAACATAGGAAATGAATACCTTGGGCACCGCTAGCACCAAAATATGTGATCATCACACCCCACATCGAAGAACAAAAAACAATACATGAGGGACTACGCGCTACTGGGAAAATTCCTAGGTTTATGGCCCTCTAAACGCGAGCATGTCAAATGGATACAACATTAGTGGAAACCTAAAGGACACTATGACCTGCATCTAGGATCCAAGGGTTTATTTACCATCATCTTTTGTAACCTAGAAGATTGAAATTGCATATTTGATAGGGGACCCTATTTCTTCAATTCAGTCGACCTCTTCCTGCGCTTCTGGATAGAGAAGTTTAGCCCGAAAATTTAATACTTTGCACATGCCTCGGTATGGATCCGTCTATACTCCCTACCACGGGAGTTTTGGCTAGAAGAGATCCTGGTAGGAAGAGGAAACACCATTGGGACCTACGTCAAATCCTCAGAGGTGACTAAGCAGAGAAGGTATAGCTCTTACGCTCGCATCTATTTCTATATCAACATATTGAATCATCTCCCTGGTTCCATAGCCCTGGAATACCATGATGAGGATTGGTCTCAAACTATTGACTATGAGCACATACTATTTTCGATGTAGAAAATGCCACGAGCACAGGAATTTGTTTAGAGAATGACCTCTGAACATTGCTGAAAGAAAGGCTGACAATCCTGAAGCAAACAAATCAAGGGACAGTTTCACCCAGGTAGTAGGCAAGCAACGCCAAACATCCAAGAAAACTATGCAGACTGCCAACAAGGAACCCCCCTCTAACAACTCCTTCGACGTCCTTCAAAAACTTCTAGAAGATATGGACGAGCCACAACTACCTCCTCGAGGAACTGCAACCCACAACAGTGCAAAATAAAACCCTTCCAACACCCTTGTCTTGGAGCAGATCCCCTCTTCTTCGTCTTCCCACACCAAAGTTGGTGAAGCCTCTAACCCCGAATATGGAGATACCAAAATGTATCTAGAGAAACAATATCTGGTGGGAGTAGAGATCGAGCACTTAGAACAAGCCTATCGCAAGAAGAAACTATACACCATCCCTCTAGATTAGCTTTGCAAGGTGCATAAATTATTCCTAAACTCCTCAGCGGGATTTACAGCCAGATCCACCACTAGCTTGGGCATATTGCACATCCAACAAAAAGAGCAACACAAGCCTCAGAAGGATGAGAAGAAAAGAGGAATAAAATCCACCTAGAAACTCATACAGGAAATCGGTCACTTCATGGTAAACTCAGGTCAGATACATCTCATATCTGATAGCTTTCCCCCTCTCACCTCTCCATCCTCATCATGAAGCTCATTTCTTGGAATATACGTGGTCTCAACAGTCGTAGTAAGAAAAGGCTTCTACGAGATCGTATCATAGCACATCAACCTAATATTCTCTTACTTCAAGTAACAAAATGTGTTGGGGAAGAAATGAATCAAATCCTTTCCAAATGTTGGAAACAAGGGAAAATGATGACCACTGATTTCAAAGGCGCGGTTGGTGGCCTGGCCATCCTCTAGAACCCCAGCATTGTGTTGCTCGAGAACTTCTTCACCACCAGATGGACAATCTCAATGAAATATTGACACATTGGCTCCAATAAGTCAGGCTTCCCTACAAATTTTTACAGACCAGCCACCCCGAGGGACAAGCTCAACTTCATTCAGAATCTAGATTGTCTTCTAACCTCACCATCGATTGTAGTTGGATACTGGGGGGGAATTCAATATGGTCTGCCACCTAAAAGAAAAAAGGGGCGGCACTCGCAAACTCAAGGTAGAAAGTGGACACTTTCAAGCTCTAATCAATAAGCTCAGTCTTGTAGATATGGAAACCCAAAATGGCCTTTTCACGTGGTCAAACCAACGTTTGGGCTCCCAACAGGTTGCATGTCATCTATATCGATTCCACATTTCAGAAACCCTCTTAATGGATGGTCGAGCGACGAGCGCTAGCATATTGGATAACTTGGGCTCTGACCACTGGCCTATACATCTCTCACTGGATATCTCTAACTCTCCTAGATGAAATCCCTTTAGATTTGAGTGTTCCTGGCTCAACCACCCAGAATTCCAAGCCCTGGCTCTAAAATGGTGGAGGGAAGTCGTCATCTCTCATGGTTCCAAAATGTTTTGATTTCAACAACGACTAAAAATATTTAAGCAAATCCTTAAGCTTTGGAACAAACAGAACTTCAGGAATATTTTTGAATCCCAAAGGAACCCGAATGATCAAAAGAATCTCATCTAGATCTAGATCAAGAATCACAGCCTCACGGAGGATCTCAAAGTGCAGGAAACTCTACCCAAACAACAGTTGGAGGAAAGGTGGTCTCAAGAGGAAGTCTTGTGGAGGCAAAAATCTAGAATACAATGGCTTCAAGAGGGGGAATGAAACACCAAGTTCTTCCACTGAGTGACGATCCAATGTAGACATGGAAATCGCATTACGTACCTGATCACGAAGCAAGGTCAAACTCTCCAAAAACATGAAGATCTCAAGCAGGAACTAGTCTCTTATTACCAAGATATCTTGTCTAAACACCCCTTTTGATTGATCCCCCGACATATAAAAGATCACCCAACACATCCCCAATCTCATAACTCCAGAGCAAAATGAAGCTCTGTCCAGACCAATCATGATTGAAGAATTGGACCTATCCCTGCAAGACACCCCCGAAGGCAAATCTCCAGGTCTGGACAACTTCAAGGCGAACTTATTTCACTTTTGTTGGCCCATGATTTGGGAGGAAGCATGGGAAATGATCAAGGATTCTTGCATCTATGGTCAGGTTCTCGCTGCTCTTAATGCCACTTTCCTAACCCTCATCCCCAAATAATAACAATTCACTCATCCTAAACAGTTTAGATCAATTTCTCTCTGCAATGTAATCTATAAGTTGTTAACAAAAGTAAACATCTAGCGCCTCAAACTACTCCTACCCCTCATCATTTCCTGTGAGAAGTCAGGATACATTGAAGGAATGAAAATTCTCGACAACGTCATGCTTTCCCATGAAGTCATACACTCTCTTCAGAGCACGGGTACTCCAGGTATGTTATTAAATTTATATCTTTCCAAAGCTTTTAATAAACTTAGTTGGGATTACATGAAATCTATTCTTCTTGCTTTTGGATTCGCTATGGACTAGATAGAATGGATTCTAAATCTCACATCTTCCTCTTTCTTCTCCATTTTGATCAATGGTGCTCCTTCCCTCCCTTCTCGCCCTCTCGTGGAATACGGCAAGGGGACCCCCTAGCCCCCTTCCTTTTCATTATCATGGCAGAAGGGCTCAACTGATTCATCAAATCCTCCATAGTAGATAATTCTCTAGCTAGACTCCCCCTTCATGGCATGAATCCCCCAATATCCCATAGCCAGTTTGTTGATGACACCCTAATTTTGATCTCCCCCACCGTCCGTGAAGCCCTTCATATTCTCTATATCCTACAAAATTTTTGCGCAGCCTCAGGAATGGAGATTAATAAATAAAAATCCCAGCTCTTCTTTTTTAACACCCCTATACATGTTCATCTTCATATAACCAACATCCTAGGCTTCACGCGTAGCTCCCTTCTGTCCAATTACCTCATAATTCCTCTCATTAATAAAGCTCTTAGAAACGGCTCATGGGAGGGGCTCCTTTCCTCCATCGGAAAAATACTCTCCTCCTGGACCTTTCGAACACTCAACCTTCTCAGTCGCCTCATCCTCCTCAAACCAATCCTTCAAACCTTGCCTATTTATTCCTTCTCTACTCTGGCTACCCCCAGATTCATTCTTACAACCATCAAGACCCTTCAAACAAAATTTCTTTGGAAGGGAGAAAATATGGAACGAAAAATATCTCTGATCATCTGGGAAAATATTTGAAACCAAAATTAAAAGGTGGTCTTGGATTAAGTGACCCCACCACTCTCAACAAAGTTCTTAGTGCGAAGATTTGGTGGAGATGGTTGAAGCCACCTAAGGACCTCTAGGCCATACTCTGGAGGAAGAAATACTTTCCACATATTGTCGAAAACCAACTTATCAGATGGAATGAAAACACCTTGGGCTCCTTGATCTGGAACATTGCAAGATAGGGCCACTCTCTGATCGTCGATCATTCTTTCTAGGAAATATAAAACGAAAGGAAAGTTTCCTTTGGCATGATTCATGGAAACAATGGCCCTCCTTAATGCAAAACTCCATGGAAAATAATCTTCTTTCCCCTACCACTCAGGCAGGTCTAATCACGGTCGTGGACTATTGGCAAGAGGACCCCCCAATGCAACTTGGCATCATTAGAATTCCATTCCCACAGAAATTCATGCTCCAACGCACGTGGATCTTCAACCTTGGCTCGAGTTGACTTCTCACAAGAAAATTCAAATTTTTCAAGGAGACGACATCCTAAGATGGGGGCACTCCTCGTGAGGCACCTTCGCCATCAGAGAGGCCTGCAACATAAATAAATCCTCACACTTTCTCCCCCAAGAACCATTTTGGGAAAAAATATGGTCGATCAAGCACTGGCAAAAAATAAGCACCTTCCTATGGCTCGTCACACACAAGGGTATCCTTAGCTGGGACAATCTCACCAAAAGAGGTTTTTTCGGTCCCTCCATTCTCCCTTTTTGTTGGAAAGATTCAGAATCTAAAAACCATATGCTCAATCTTTTCTCCTACGGTACACAAATCTGGGATCATTGCGCCTTAGTCGTGTGCACTACGGACCGCAAACGAGAACGCCTAAGGGAAACCTTAGAAGAATGGAGAGACTCATCTTTTCATTCTCCCATCCTAAACCGTATATGGCAGCTACTTATGGGCTTCATCCTCTAGCAGCTCTGGAAAGAGTGAAACAAACGAATCTTTCTTTCATCTCATTTTGACTGGCAGAAAGTCTGGCAACACATGAATGACAACATCAGAGAAACCATCCTCCTTCAGCCCTGGAAAGAGGAGAACTTGTCTTGTCCTCCCTAGGAAAAGTGTATCTTGGACAAATGGATCATCAACTTCCACCCACATTTTTCAAGGAAACCCCAAAGTGCACAAGCCAAAATCAACCCTTCACACTAATCTCCTCCAGCTCCAGGATTCATCAAATTAAATTTTGACAAAGCCTCCAAAGGTAATCCGGGCCCTGCAAGCTTCGGAGTGGTTCTTCGAAATAGTCAAGGAAGCATTATGCTTATCATAGCCGACAACATTTTCCATAACACAAACAACGCAGCTGAGCTCTGGAGTCTCATCAAAGGCTTGCAACTTTTTAAATACAATGGGCACCACAAACTTATCATCGAGGGGGATTCTCAAATAATTCTAAGCCTTTTTGCAAAAATACTCAATGGGGTAGATCCAGACAACATCTATCCTTGTTGGTGACTTACCATAGGACTTAGTTCCATTGCAACTCTCATTTCGCCTCACTTGGTGCTCATTCCTTCACATGTGAGAAGGAAATCCAATCAGGTAGCAGACAAACTGGATAATATTGGAGTGGCTTTAGAAGGACCAGATATCCTCTATACGTCTCTCACCCACAATGAGCATCCCCTCCTACAGGACTGCATTGTTAAGGTTCTCAGCACAGACAACCCCCTAGATGGGGTGTCAGAGTGCTCCATGCGTCCATCCGAGAACCCAAAGTCTGCCACCTCTCTACAGGCCACATGACGGCACCTGTTTCTCCCTCCTGCCTTTATTATCATCCGATGAACTCTGTAATTCTGCGTGATCCCAACTAAATTCTCCAATGCACCTTGCGTTGGCTTCTTGTCATGGCTATGGAGATTGTACATTGTCCAATCCTTATGCACTCGTGTGTAATTACTCTCCATTTTACCTCTTATGGCGAAGCCCCTCCCTCTAGTTTGCATCCATCGCCCTCTCCTTCCAGATACTCTTTCACTTTATCGTTCTCTCTAGTGCCCACCTGGGTTTCCTTGTTCGCATCTCCACCTCACCCTCATGTTCATCTGGCTATGCATCTCCTTTGCGGGAATCCAAAGAGAGATTATCTCTGGTACCAGAACAAAGAATCCATGGCCATCCAGTACCCACCTACCTTCGCTCTTGTGCTTAGTTCCTCACCCTCATCATACACTCAGTCCTCCCTAGGCCAAAGTGGTCTTCAACCTCTGTCATTTCCATGGGCTTTTCGAGTTGATTGGTTTGACCTTCAGGGTAATTCTCTCGGCTTTGCTCCTAAACCTCTCCCAAATCTAGCCTCAACCTCACATCTAGCACATGCATGCCCTTCTAGTCCACCACCATGTTCTCCCTCGCCACCTCCTTCAGCACCCCCATTGCAACCTTCTTTTCCTTCTCTGGAGGAATTCAATGCTAAAACGTAAGAACTACAATTGGAAGTGCCTCAAGGCCAAGCTCTTCTCCAACCGGTCTATGCTTCGTTCCCGCGACTCAGAGATTTAGTCTCGATTCTGCAAGATTTGGTCTTCGCAATACGTAAGGACATCGATGACCTCCATTTTCAGTTGGAACACCTTGACTAGTGCACAAATCAAATTAAATCTCTACTTTCAACCCTACTATGTTTCCTGCATTCACTAGATTCGAGCACTAATGCCCTAGCATCTCTAGGGGCGTTTCTTGCTCCATACTTCCAGGGGGAGGATGAATGAAACTTAAACACACACACAAAGGAAGATGAGGAGAAGAAATACCAACGTGCAGAGGAAGCCGAGGACAAGCAAGCACACCAGACACCATGACAGCCGGCAGGCGCACAGGTGTCAGGATGCTTGTTTTATTTTGACAAATGTTAGTTGTTTTTGGAAGATTCTTCATAGGCTATTGGAGTTTAGCACTATCAATTATGTGGATCTGTCGGAAGATAGGATTTTTTTGTTCACAATTTTCTCTTATTTTGGTGTACAGTATGCATGCATTGGTCGGTCGAATCGGTTTCCCCTCGGGGCGATTCAGACAAATATGTTTAATTATTACTGATTTTTTATAGTCAAGTGTTAGGATGAGTTGGTTTCCCTTCGGGGAAACTCGGCACATCCAAAACTCTATATCAAGTCAATATAGTAATTGTTTGCTTCATGAATATATAGCTTCTTACTTAAAAAAAAAAAACATTTTCCTCATATGCTATATTTCTAACCACAACATTGTAAACCAATAAACCACTAAGCTTCCATCCATCCTTTACATTGATAATAATAGAATTATAAGAATCATCTTTTGTCCATCTTGCAAGATGTATGCTCTCAATATCACGTGTAAATGGTTCTCTATTGGAGCTCCAAATATTAAGCTTGTTCCTGTAACATAAATAACTGCAAATTCAATTAACTTGTGAATTAATAAAATTTACTTCTAATCTTAATCGCTAAACATACACTTTCAATACCTTACCAAAAAAGTTTCATCCTTGTCTTTTTTTTCCCCGTGAAGCTTCATTGTACTAATATTTGTTGTATGTCTGAATGAAAAAACATAAATCTCCAAAATGGTGATGTTGTGACTTCCATAAATCCCATAACCACTTTATTGAAATCTCGGTAAGTATAAGGCTCAGTATCATATCCAATATTTTGGATATTATAACCATGAGGGATATCTTCAATAACTAGGGAGTATTCCTTTTTGGAACAATATTTGCAATTTTTGCACAATCACCTAATATCACTTTATATTGAATAGTTTTTATCCCATTCCAAATGTATTGATCAAGGGTGTCATCAAGTTCAACATTTTGAGCATGTCTCCTTTCTCTTTCAAACTTGGATTTTTGAATAAAACTTTTGAAGGTTTCAGGTACTCCATCTACATTCTTCTCTAGCATATTTAATGAAACAAACAAACAAACATGTAGTTATATATCTATAATTATTAAAATAGAAATAAATTAACCTACAAACAAATAATGTGAATGTAATAAATCAACATATCTTTTTTAATGCAACAAAAAATTGTTTCAATGTTGTTGCAGAGATTGAATATGGATAGTTGAGTCTAACATCATCCCAACTGTCTTCATTCAACATCTTAACCATTTCCTCTTTTATTCTAATATACACCTTGTGACTAAATTAAAAAAAAAATAATGTTATAATGATATATATAATAAAATACTTAGAACAATGATATATTAAACTAAAAAAATTAATTTTCTAATCCTAACATAAATAAGATATAACTCAACAAACTTAATTTTTAAATTCATCACACATTTCTTCCATTGATAACTCATCTGACCTTACACGTGATAATATAGCTATGATAAGTGTCTCATCCTCCACTCCTTGTATCATTCTCCAAGGTGTTATAGTCATATCTTCTGGCAGGTTTTTTATTTCAGGACTTTTCTTACATGTGCTACATATTAAGGGTTTAGCCTTCTTAACCCTCTGATTTTTTATACCAATATTTTTCCATAGGTTGATGATCTCATCTACCAAATATCATACATGTCTATTTCTAAATCTCAATTGAAAATAGTTATCCACGGCTCTAAATACATCACTTTCTTTTCGATTTTTTTCTAAATTGTATTTTCCTCATCAATTGGGAATCTTATTTCCATACAAAATTGCTTATGAAACTTTGCATCAACATTTGATCTCTCCCCACCACATATTTCAGAAAACTCATTATGGATAAATCTCCTTCTTTGAATGAAAGTAATGGAAATCATGTACTCATTATCTGTGTTATGATCCAATGTCATTAACTTTTCTTATACAACTGTTAAACTAGCCTAAATTATACATTTGATTGTCTCAAAAAGAGGGTTATTTATAATCAAAACATTTTGATCTATCAAATTGATCCCTACTAGGAACTTCCATTAGCTCAACAAGAACTAGGTAGTCAACCACATGTGCATATGGATTGTACATAATCAATGCTGTCAAATTGTGAATATGTAAGTGATGCGGTTTTCTAATTTTATATTTTATTTTCCCTTCCATGGGTTTATAAAGTTGTTTCACATTCAACTAAAATGTATGGCCATCATCAACTGAGTTGGCCATCCTCAATCAATTTCGAATGGAATTTTGTGTTGTTTTCATAATACTATCCTCTAAATCGACACCTGAAGTTATTATTTCTTTGCTACCTTTAGGACTTTCATTATGATATTCAAATCTAATCATGAATTCTTCATGATCAACAACATTTTATTTCATCCTCTTATGATTTAAATAGGTTTCATCTAAATCAAATATATCTTTTCATAATCAATAAGAATGGAATCATCCTTGGGCATCATTCTTTTGTGTTTCTCTTGTTTATTCTTCTTGCAAGAATGAGTGATAACCTAATAGAGACTAATCTCATCAAAATATTCATTTGGAGTCTCTTCATCTTCAAATGTAACCTTTCTATGATTTCTAAAATTAGGACTTTTCTTTCTTCTTTCATGTTCTTGTCTGTCTACTCTTCCAGCTTCAGCCTATGTTACTCTTTGTTTATTTTTCCTTCCTTATTGTGCCTTATCGATATGAAAGGCATTGATGACTTCCATGATATTTTTCTCTATAAAGTAAATACCCACTAACATATGTGAAAGTCGCATAACAAAATCCTGTAAAAATAAAATATAACATTTTGTGTTAAATAAAATTAAAAAATTATCATGATACTTATAATAACACAGGATACAAAAATAAAAATAAACAAACTTGCATTTCCTTTCTAAATGTATTCAACGATAGATGCACATAATTCCCTAAACATTCATCTCTATTATAATTTCTCAATTTGAAACAATATTTAATCTTGATATAAGTCTCAAACTGTTTCACGAGTGGATAAACAATCTTTGTGTATGGCACCAAACATATATATCATAACAATCCAACTACCCGATAATTTCCTGGCACATGTTCAAACTCGGCACAATACAAATATAGATGTTCTTCATTGTTTCCTTGTTTGTCTTTAACAAACCAAGAATAGTTCACTTTGTTTTCACCTTCGACATATTTTCACACTCTAACATTCTTCATTTCCCTTTAGAGCTCAGGCGTTGGACCTTGAACAAATGTGTTATCAATTTGTTGCCTAGAATTCATGGAGGCCCCAATTGCAATTTTGGATGCCATTATTGCAGGTCTTGATACAGATACATTCAAAAATATTGTCTTTCCTGCCATTTTTCCTATATAAAAAATTAAAAAAATAAATTATGTCTTTATAATAATGATGGAAAAATGTTTATGTTATAATAAAAAAGAATAAAATCATAGATTATAAGATTTTAACTTCAAAAAAAAAAAAAAAAATTGATTGACTCGTGGGCTACTGGGAGCGATGTTGGGACTTGGGGACTTGGCCCACATGGGACCAGGACTTGGACTACGGGGGCCTGGGGGCGATGCCCGACATCGCTTCTAGTGCCTTCATAGGCCAAGACTTGGGGTTTTCGATGATTTTCACATAAAAAAATCTCATATAATACAAAATTGATCTTATATTAAACAAAATTCATAAATGGTAAGAATTAAAAAAATACTAACCTCTAAAATGATAGATTCTCCTCCAATGTCTCCTTGATGTTTCTCCTTGTAGATTGCTCCAAACAATTTGATGAATGTTGTCTAATATTTAATGCAATGTAAAAAGACAAAACACGAGTTTGTATATATAACAACATAGATTATGTGAATTACTGTTAAGTTGAATGAATATGGGATAAATAAAAAAGAAAAAGAGTGTGTATATATATACCTAGTATTATATGAATCATCACTAAGTTTAAGGAATGTGAGATAAATTAAAAACATGAAAAATATTGTAATTAACTAATAAATAATGAATTAATAGAGTAAAGATTTTATTTAATTTTGAAGGGAAAAAATGGGGGGTGGGGATTTTGGAGGGAATAAGCGGGGGGGGGGGATCTTGGAGGGAACAATTCATTCTACAAGTTATAATATTTTCATTGGAAGGATGGGTATTTGTATCATGCTATGTTCTTAATGAGAAGTGATGGCTTCGTTAGATAAAGAAGATTTTATTTCCGAGGAGTCATATTTTTCACCAAGTCAAAAGTTTAATCACGGTACAAGCAATGATATTCAGTATGTTCATCAGGAAAGTCCTAAATCACAGAACTTTGAAGGAACCAATGATAAAGGGGAGGAATATGATGACGATCAATCTATTCAAAAATTTAATAATATTGAAAATACTCAAAATATAGGTCCAAATGAATACTTTCATTACAATTTAAATTATTGGAATGATATTTTTCCTCCAAGTGAGTATTTTCAAAGCACTAATGAGGATGGTGAATATTTTCCTCCAAGTGAGGATTTTCAAGGAACTAATGAGGATGATGAAGAATTTACCTCAAGTGGGGATTTTAAAAGTAGTGAACATGATTATGCCAATGGTGGATACTCTTTCTCAAGTGGGTAATTTAAGGGAATTAATGTTGATTATGATGATTTTCCTCCAAATGAGGATTTTCAAAGTACTGACGAGGATGATGAATATTTTCCTCCAAGTGAGGATTTTCAAAGCACTAATGAGGATGATGAAGAATTTCCCTCAAGTGGGGATTTTAAAAGTAGTAAATATGATTATGCCAATGGTGGCCACTTTTTCTCAAGTGAATAATTTAAAGGTAGCAATGTTGATGATGATGATTTTCCTCCAAGTGAGGATTTTCAAGGAACTAATGAGGATGGTGAAGAATTTCCCTCAAGTGGATATTTTAAAAGTACTGAACATGATTATGCTAATGGTGGACACTCTTTTCCATGTGGGGAATTTAAAGGCATCAATGGTGATGATGACGATTCTCCTCCAAGTGAGGATTTTCAAGGTACTAATGAGGATGATGAAGATTTTTCTCCAAGTGAGAATTCTCAAGGAACTAAGGAGGATGATGAAGAATTTCCCTCAAGTGGGGATTTCAAAAGTAGTGAATATGATTATATGAATGGTGGACACTCTTTCTTGAGTGGGGAATTTAAAGGAAACAATGTTGATGATGATGATTTTCCTCCTAGTGAGGATTTTCAAGGTACTGATGATGATGATGAAAATTTTCCTCCAAGTGAGAATTTTCAAGGCACTAATGAGGATGATGAAGAATTTCCCTCAAGTGGGGATTTTAAATGATCCAAAATGGATCCAGGAATGCCAAAATTTAAAATTTCTTGGATTCATATGAAAACAGTGCCATCGCATTAGGCTCGTCGTGTCGATTCCGGCAGTATGTTCTTTTTCGAAAATGGACATTGTATGGCGAAGTTATGGTGATCTGAAATTTTTCCCAAATAAGCAAAAAAAGTCAAAGTCAGCATTCAACAGTCTGTATTGTTGATGTTAGCAGTACGTCATCATTAAATGGAAGATGATGTCATCATGATGTCATGATGACGTGGAAGCACCAGAGCATGATACGTGTTAGGAATTTTTGGCATTTTTGGGTGTTGATGTGGCAGATGCCTAGACTATACAGACACTGACATGGCAATCCATACAGTGACATTGAAGACCCTAGTGCAGACACGTGGCAGTGACATGGAATACCCTGGTGCAGACACATGGCAGTTACATGGTGACAAGTGGCAGGATCTAACCATGACGTGTGGTATATGGAGTTGAATGTGCAGGTTGACTGGGCAAGTGACTCAGTTGTACAAACCAATCACAGGGTGACACGTGGTCCAATAATAGGGTGCCACATGGCACCCTGGATAAGGCCAAAGATTCAAGGGTAAAAGTTTGTTTGCACTCTGGCATATTCAAACCCCCGACCTTCGGGCTAGGAAACGGACTAACAACTATGGGCTAACCAGATGAGCACATGTGTTACTTGTTCAACCATATGGCACATTTTGATTTTAAGTTGGATTTATGCGAAGATTTGGGGATAGCTCTCAGTCAGCAGGGCTAGCCCGCTGACCAAGGCATTGTACCGGGAGATAGACTAGAGGACCAAGCCAGAGCCCAAGGCCACATGTTGCTTGCACACGACCAAGGGAGGAGTACTAGGGCGTGGGCCTAATTGTTTAGCCTAGGCGCTGGCCACATGGCCACCCATACGACCAAGGGCCTGGATGAAAGGGGCACGACCCATATATATTGAAAAAGTGGGTTTTTACCTATAGTACTTGGATTTTAATGGTTTATTGGCCTAATATTAATGGATTTTTCCCATTATTGGAGGATCTGGAGTCTGATTTGAGGCCTGGTTTTGGGAGGAAGTTGGGATGTGACTGCCAACTAAAATTATATATAAACTAGGTGTTTTTGAAAACCATGAGAGGTTCATATTAGCATAATTATTCCAAGTTGTGAATCTTAAGCCATTTTTATGCAGAGAATCCATTGAGGAAGCGAACTTTGGAGGCCATTTCTGGTAGCTATGCTCAACCTTTTTCAGTGTCGTTAGTTGTGTTGGATTCTTGAGGTCGAGAAAAACACAACTAGACCAATTTGTAATCCATTTGTTGTACTTCTGATTTATTTTTGAAGCATTGAAGATTAATAAGAAATCCTCCCCCGCTAACACAAAGGCCCAAAGACGTAGGCAAGTTTTCCAAACACCGTTAACAATCTTTGGTGTTATGGTTTTTTGTTCTTAATGTTCATTTTATGTTCTGCATTTTTTAATATGGATGCAACATTATTTCATTAAATCTTCTTCTTCTCTTCAATTTTATAAATGGTAAATCAACTCATGCAAAATACTTAACCAAGTCTTTAAAAGATCATTTCGAATCATTAAAAGTAGTGAATATCATTATGTCGATGGTGGAAAATTTTTTCCAGGTAGGAAATTTAAAGGTACCAATGTTGATGATTATGGTTTTCCTCCAAGAAAATATTTTAGTGGCACTGATGATGGTGTTGTTGTTGATGAAGACATTTTTCTTAGAGAATAATTCAATGGCATTGATAGTCTTAAGGGTGATGATGATTTTCCTTCAAGTGAATATTTTCATGGAAGATCCAATGACATTGGTGAGGATGGTAAACATTCTTCTAGTAATTTTGATATTCCTCTTATCAATGAGATTATCAATGAAGATAATTATGGACCTAGGAATGAAGATTGGTTTCTCAATCATTCATGTGCAATAAATCAAGGTGATTGACATTCTCTAGTTTGGTCTCCTCACAATGTTTTGTATGATATTCCTACTAGTGATATGGAAATTTCTTCTATTGAGGATGATGAAATAGTTGAGACATTGCAAAGAAACATTGTGTCTAGGAGCAAGACTAGACCTTTTTATATCAATCCAAATCATTCTAGTTATACAAGGTCTAGGAAAGAATTTCTCACTAAATAAATTTCCATAAGTGATTGTATTTCAAGTGAATGTTGTCAAAAGAATTGTTATAAAAGTATGGACTACATGTATTCCTTGAATAAAAGGCAGACATATTTTTCAATGAATAAGAGCATGCAAAATTCATATTTAGTGGGGTGCATGATATCCACTAATACATGATATGATTGTTGCATTGGGAATCTTTTACTTTGTAGAAAGGATTTCAAAAAACAACACTCAATTGGTAGTCTTCGTCTATCAAGAATCCAAACAAGATTGGAAAAATATATTTCATTTTATTCAAAGGTGCATCATGGATGAGAGAGTGGGCCATTAACAAACACTACATTGTCATGGATGCATGACTTTTTTTCCAAACATGGAGAGTGTATGTTAGATAAAGACACAATACATATTCTAGATAATTTCTCAAGGAGAGAAATCTACAACTTGTACAAAGAATATGTTGAAGGTGTTAAAGGAAATGGTAATTTTATTACATATGCATATTTTACAAGAATATGGAAGAAACAATTCAACAATGTATGTATTCCTAAGAAGTCAAGGATGGATATTTGCAGTATATGTGTTACTCTTAAATCGAGAAGAGATAAATCTAAAGGGGTAGAAAGAGGTATATATTTAAACATAATTTTGTTTTCTTTTTAAATTGAATAGTTATCAACTAGGAAAACATATTATCAATATTTTAATTTTATGTCATGTGCAGATTCCATAGTGAAAGCACTTCAAGAACATTGGAATCAACAAATAAGTGAAAGGAAAAAGTTGTACAAACACCGAAAGAAGTGTTATGATGCTCCAAACAAATATATAGGTATGATAATTGATGGCATGGACCAGAAAAAACACTTCTACCACATTTTGTTCTATACACCAAAAAAATTACAAGAAGATAATTTATTCAGTTTCACTAGGTTGGTTGTATAGTTTTTAATGGAAAAATATGTCAAAGGGTTTACTTCACAGCTCCAAATATTAATAATGATGCAAATATGGCCATCACCATAATTAATCATGTGCCCACTCACTAGTTTGGAAATCTTCCTCAAGTTCTATATCTACAGTTAGATAACACTAGTCGTGAAAACAAAAATCAAATTGTGATTGGATATCTAAGCATGCTTGTTCAACTGGGAATATTTTAAAAGGTAAAAGTTGGTTTCCTTCTTGTTGGACACACTCATGATCATATTGATCAAATGTTCAATCGTTTTTCAATAACATTGAAGAGGAAAAATGTTGGAAGTCTACCATCATTAATTGAATGTATTAAGAAATCATACATTCTAGAGCATGTTTTTCACATATTAGAAGAAATTGTTGGCATGCAAAAATTTATTATGGTATTGCATGGTGAAGAAAAATGTATTGAGAATCTTAACAACATTATCTTCCAACATCAATTTTGTTTAAAAAAAGTTGATGGGAAAACACTTATATGGGGAAAAAAATATTCAACTATTGCATAATGGGGGTCTTCATCAGGTTTAGCATTTTTGAAGTTCATTCTATATCATCCAATATTTGCATCAAAGTTATTGTTATTACAATCAGTTGTTGAAATCCATAATGCACAGAGGCATAATATATATGTAGATTATATTGAATGCTTGGAAGAAATAAAAAAGACCATTAAAGATACATATGAGTACTTTGATGTTGTTGATTATGTTTGGTGGGAGTCTTTTTTCAATGGTCAAAGTGACATAATTTCATGATCAGCAAATGAAGATACATTTTTTAAAACTCCATTTCATTGGCCACGAAATATGCCATATGAATCCAAAGAAAGAAACATTGTTAAACAACAAGAATCTCAAGGTGCTATTGAGTTTTCACAAGTAGAGGAAAGAGAAATGTATATTGATTCTAGAAGATCACATGCACAACATGAAGACATGGAAGACCTTTACAGGGGTTTGGTACATGATATTAATGAGGGTAGCATTATTGTGGTCTTAGCGACTGAAGATCCACATGGTTATCCATTCTAGATTGAAAACGTTATAAAGGTAGACAAAGAAAATGAAGATGTTATAGCAATTGACGTGCATTGGTATGTAATTGGTACACACTCATTAAATGGTGTGTACAAGCCAGGGATGATGATTGAGACACATGTCAGTAGAAAGAGAAAAATAAAGGGTCAAAATACAACTCGTTGTCGTGCTAGCCTCTTAAAATTGGAGGATGTTGACATGTTTATGACTTCAATTTGACAAAGAGAGGAACTCTTCGCTCCAGGACAAGAGAGATTATCAAGAGGTTGTTGCCACAAGAAATAACTGCCAGATGGGAGTCTATTGAACCTAGTTGTAGATCTAAAAGGATTTTGACATCTTAATTGTTGAGCATGCATGTAGACCCATATGATGCATTCATCGATAATAGAGAAGATTATGGATCATCTACATCTTCATCCAATCATTCATCTGAAGACAATGTAGACTCTGATGGTATTTCATAATCCATGAGTCAATTTGAATAAGTGTATGAAACATTTTATGTATTTTTTATCCATATGATGTTTGTACATATGGTAACTAGAAATGAGCGTTTAACTTACATGTGATCTTACATGATGTTATGAATCATTTCTATGTTTTATGAATTATATGTTTTGATTATGGAGAATATAATAAAATTTCTTAACTCATATTTTTTGAATATGGACAATGTAACAATACTTTTAAGAAATAATTTATGTTTCATTCAATGTAATTTGTATTGACTTTTTTTATTAAAAGTTAAAAAAAAAAAAAAATTGGAAGTGATATTGAATTTTTAAAGTATAGGGTGATGTTTTCATGGCATTATGCATTGTCTTGTGCTTGGAGTGATAAACTAAGATTTAAAAAGTAAACATTTAAGGGTTGTGTTATCCCCGATATCTAGGGATAACTAGGAGATCATGTCTCGAGGCCCACATGGTCCTAGACATGGAGTACCGAGAGCAGGAGCGACCTGAGCATGGTCCTGGAGGACCCATCTTCTTCTTCTCAGCCAGTTTTGTC
>ML778026.1:909161-919779 GCA_009831015.1 Picea engelmannii
GGACGTCTCCCTTGGACTTGCCCTCCTAAATAGAAAGAGCTCCCCATCGAGGTGACAGTGGGTGGGGAAGCTCCTGTTACGCCGGTTTCTACCTTTGACTCAAGCTATTTAACCTTTCCTACAAACCGTGCGATAACAGGTTGATTTTATGATTTTGTTTACAATAGTGATCATTTCTTATACCACTTTTAAAAAAATTATCATTTTAATACCCCGACTTTAGCATGGGTGTTACCGGTAGTAGTACTTTTCAATTTGATGGTTGATTTTGAGGTTTTGGTTTTAATGGTACCAATTGTTAAGAATAAGAGTTCAAATGATCCATAATTTTAACGTTTAGAAAAAAATAATTTTCTTTAGTTAACATCACTCTTTGATTTAGGTATTGATTTTAAGGTTTTTCTGAGCAACTATATGAGTTTTGAAGGCCATGCTTGAAAAATGTTATAATTTTAAACTGGTTAGAAAAAAAATGGTGTTACCAGTAGCACCACTTTTTTATTTGAGGGTTGATTTTCATGTTTTTTATGAAAAACTATGGGTTTTAAGGGCTAGAGTTCTCGTTTTGAGGTCACAGTTCTCATTAAGTCAGTAACTTTGTTGAAAGTTATTATTTCTCATCCCTGTGAAAAAACCTTGATCATACATCAATTAATATTAGATAAGTGTGACAAAATGGAATGCTTAAAACAAAACATGCAATTATTTATATTCAAAACATTATTTAATACTTTATAATGAAAGTGTTTATTGCTCACCCTTGTGAAAAAACCTTGCTCGTACACCAATTGATATTAGGTAAGTGTGAAGAAATGGAATGCTTGAAATTTTGTGATGACAATTTTGCATGTATTTTGATTATATGATTATATAAATAGATGAAGTTATATTTAGTGAGATTAAATATTACAATCACAAATACTTGAAGACAAACGCAAATTTCACCTAATGTATAGTTTCTAAAATGAGTTAATGTGTATGCATTATGGAACCTTGAAGAGTGTGAATTGTGATAAATATTTTTGTTTGGTCTATGTAGTCCTAGTTGCCAGGTAATTTTGTATGAAGCATATCATCTACCAAGATATGGATAAGGAAATATCAAGATTTTTTTATTTTAATTAAATTATATTGAGGATCAACCATGTGCATGTTGAAAATCATAATTTCCATTATTTCAATTCAAGTATAGCCTACATTTCACGTTCTCGAAGAAGAAGGAATTTTAGGTCTTACTCTAGGATCAAAAGGTGGTTTTGGTATAAATAGTATCCACAATAAAGCTAATGTCCCTTGTGGTCATCATCTAGGCTACCTCGAATAAAATAATATGCTACTTCGATGAAATATTAGCATCCATATAAATGGATAGTTATATTATCATATCATATATGTTTACGAGGATTTATATATTTGAAATCTTCTTCCATGTTTACTTCGATGTTAACTTAGGTATATGCCATATTTTGGATATATTTCAATTGATTGATGAGAGAAAAAGACAAAGTCTACAATGTGAATACAAGATAATGTGATATTTTTAAGTAATATGTGGAGACTTTGTAAGATTTATAAGATTAAGAACTATAAGAAATTATATTTATAATTTTAATAGATTTATGGTATCTTTTAAATTAAGAGTTGGTCTTACAGTAAAATTTAAAATTGTGTTTTATTTGCTAAGAGCTTGTCGTCCACAAACCTAAGTAAATAGGTTAACGCTCCAAGACCTTGAGGCATCTAGTAGGAGTGAAAGTTTACCCTTAGGTTATTTCGGGTGGCATGGTTTTCCTTAAACAACAGTAATGAGTTGGCCCACATTTATGGATAGTAGCTAATGATGATTGTTCTAAATAATTTAGTTATGATATGTTTTTCCATCTTCAAAAAAAATTAAATTAAATGCATGGTGAAAATATTATGTGTACAACAATAAAATTGTATTTTATCTTCCAAGGGTAGTTACAGATATAATGATAAAATTAAGAATCGCATGTAGGTCAATTGTTGTAATGTCCCCCTTCAATTGATGACTCATTATCCTACATGACTCCCATAGGTTATAGTCATCAAATAAAAAGGGGGGTCAAAATATCAAACCCTAAAGAGATATTAAATAAAATAAATAATTATATTTTAATCAAGTGAGGCTTTGATTTGGTTAAGAAGGAAGATCTAGAAGAATCGGAGAAGAAGAATAAATAGAAGGGGATCCTACCTCTTTGGGAATTATGATTTGATATGTATTGAGTGCTCTTGTGGCCAGTGTTTTCATTAGGGTTCTGGGAAAAACCCTTCTAGTGCAGGTTTAGTTTTGGTGGTGCAATACCCATCCTAGCTAGACAAAGAAGAGTTTTTTTGGAGTCTTTTTCTTGTGGTGTTTTATGAAGATATTGAAGTATACTAGAGAAGAGAAGTGGGAGGCTTGGAGAGCCTCGTTTTCTATGTTGGCATCATACCAGGTTTCCTTGTGTGTTTTGTAGCAGATTGTGTAGTTGCCTAGCAGCCAATGGTTTATATTCCTAGTCGTGTTCTGCAACTATTTTTACAGCCACTAAAGATATTTATATTGTTGTTCCCATTCATAATAACATGTCATATTATCCGGCTCTATTTATGTGTGTTTTCCATGTGTTTGATAATATTCCTCATTGAGAAAATTATTGTAAGGGTTTCATATCATTTTCACATACAAATAATTAATAATTTGGGTCAAGGATATCACAGTGGTATCAGAGTTGGTGATATTTCTAGCCTGTGATCGCATTAGAGCACTTTCCTTAGCCAAAAAAAAATGTAGAATTTGTTTGGAAGAAAAAGCAGGCGACGCACTTCAGGCTCACATATGAAAGTTTATGAGAAGAATTTTCCAAAAATAATTGGTTATTTGAATTTTTCTCGTAAAAATACCCAATTTCAAAAAAAAACAACCAAAACAGAGTCCCGGAACTAAAGTTATCATCATTTTAATTTTGGTAGTTTTTCAGGGTTTTTCTGGAAAAAGCCTCGCGATTTACAGTGAGGCAAAATAGTGGGAAGGAAATTAGATTGTGTCCATAGAGTGGTGATTCTTCCATAATGTAATTCTGAGGAATAAGGAGGGTGGAGGACAACCCTCTAACAAATCACCAGAGAGGAAGTCAAAAGAAATCCCATCGGAATCAAAACCAGAAGGAAGAATGGGAAACCAGGGTGAAGACAAAGTCCAACAATTGTTGGAATCTATAGTTGTAGGACAACTACAGATGACTGCTAGCCAACAACAAACAACAAAACTCTTGAAACAACTCATTCAAATCCAAGGAGGCTACAATGGGAATCAGACAGAGGGAATTCAACAAATTAGTAGGGCCTATAGGGAGAATAACAAGACTCATATTCCAATACAGAGTGACTCACCAACATGTAGCAGTAAAATACCAAGGCCATCCATACCGCAATTTCTTAAGGAGCAGCAGACAAAATTTCCAGAACAACAGGACCAAGATAGTGATCCCCTTAAAGGTTATGAAGAGTACCTAGCCACACCAGAAGGTTTCCAGGAAGCATTTTCTTTCCAAGACTATTAAAATGCTAGAAATAGGAACAAACCAAGGGAATGGATCAAAGCAGTGCAGTACCAACAAAACTATGATCTTATGCACAGGGTGGGCAGGTTAATTATTCCCTCTTTCGATGGATCAACTACGAGTTCATATAACACTTGGGTGCAGAAGATGGACACTTACCTCCAACTCAACCCAATGACCGAGGCAGAGGCAATCAAGATTGTCACCTTAAATTTGGATGGGGAGGCTCATGAATGGTGGCATCATGGGTTAGTCACCCTTGTACATGCTAACATTACATCATATCTATAATTATCCTAGAGGGTGATGGACAGGTTCAAAAGGAAAGATCCTAAAATTCATTTCAGGGAGTTTTCCCAATTGAGACAGACAGGTACATCAGAGGAATTTATCACAAAGTTTTAGAGGTTGGTTGTCAAAGTAACTGATATCTCATAACAAAGGTTAGTGATGATATTTACAAAGGGACTAATTGAACCCTTAAAGGGTTGGGTTAAGGCTTTTAGGCCACCCACATTACAGGATGCCATCAAGAAAACTTAGGATATGGTAGACACAACAGTCAAAAAGGCCCTAGTAAAGACCTTCATTCCTCAGAAGGGGCAGGAAAAAAAATTTCCCTGGCAGACATGGACAGGGAAAGACAAGTTGGACAAAGACACTTGGAGAGAGCTTAGAAGAAATAAACTATGCTTTAGTTTAAAGGATCCATGAGAACCAAGTCATTGTTGTATGGGAAAGGGAAAGGTCCATTATATTGAAGTATTATCTGATGAAGAAGATGAAGGTGAGGAGGAGAACCCGAATAATCCAAATGAGAGTTAGAACAGTAGTGAGGCACCACACCTTGAAATTCCATAACATGCACCCTTACAAGAAGGGGTCAAAAAGGTGACCATAGCCACATTGTAAGGAATTCCCATGTACTGTACCTTCCAAATCAGGGGAATTATGTAGGTACAAATATTTACAATGTTGATTGATGGAGGGGCCACCCATAATTTCATAGATGTAGCATTAGTTACCGGGAGAAAAATTTTCACTGAGGAATTTGAGGGGTTTGAAGTAGTAGTGGCAGATGAGTACAAAATGACATGTACCTGGAGGATTAGAGGGTTGGATGTGACATTGGGAAACTACCCCTAGAATGGAATTCATAGACACTAGGGGTCGGCGGGTTATCTTGAGAGGTAATTCATTAGGAGCACCCAAGGTTGTATCCAGCAGATGCATGGAGGCTCTCTTTAGACATAGAGATGTGGAATGCATAGTGGAGTGTTTGGTCACAATGCAAAATCCATCCCAGGATCGTCAGCATTACCATGCAGGCATACAGGAGTTACTGGGTAAGCATGATAAGGTATTCGGGCCACTACCAGCAGGAAGACCACGATACAGAGGATTTGAACATGTCATTGAGTTAGAGGAAGGGGCCAAGCTAGTGATTACTACACCATACAGGAACCCAAATAAGTTCAAGGATGAGATAGAAAAGGCCATACAAGAGATGTTGGAAATGGGATACATATGGCCTAGCTCTAGTCCATTTTCTTCTTCAGTAGTAGTGGTGAAGAAGAAGGATGGCACATGGAGAATGTGGGTTGACTACAAGGCTCTAAATAAGAAGACTATTAAGAACAGATACTCAATACCAAGGATTGACGAGATGATATATGAGCTACATGGAGTAGTATATTTTTTGAAGATTGATCTTCGATCAGGATACCACCAAAACAGGGTGAGAGAGGAGGACATCCACAAAACAACATTTTGATGTCACTATGGTCACTATGAGTTTGTGGCCATGCCCTTTGGGTTGACTAACGCACTAGCTACCATCCAATCGTGTATGAACCATATCTTCAACAAACAGCTGAGAAGGTTCTTATTGGTGTTCTTTGATGATCTTATGATCTACAATAAGATGTGGAGGGAACATTTGGGGCATGTGGATGAGATTCTCAGCATTATGGAGGAACAGTCACTTTTTTCCAAGGAGGCAAAGTATGAATTTGGATTGACGTATATCTTATATTTAGGGCACATATTAGGTGTTGAGGGAGTGAAGATGCATCAAGAAAATATCCAAGCGATCTTAGATTGGCCTACCCCCAGGTCAATCACAGAGTTGCGAGGATTCTTCGGGATATGAAACTATTACATACAATTTGTGAAATTGTTTTCACAACTCGGGGCACCGCTGATAGATATGACCAAAAAGGGAGCATTTAGGTGGACTCGGGAAGCATAAGCAGCATTTGACTGAATGAATAAGGTAATGAGCACTTTCCTGGTACTAGCACTTTCGAATTTATCTCAATATTTTGTATTGGAGTGTGATGCATAAAAAGAAGGGATAGGAGCGGTACTAATGCAAAATCTGCATCCCATAGATTTTGAGAGCAGGAAGTTGAGGGAACCAGAAAGTCTCTACTCCATCTATGATAAGGAGATGTCGGCTATTATGCATGCACTCGCTAAATCTTGATAGTACCTAGTGGCATGATGTTTTATAGTTAGGACCGACCACAGTAGCTTGAAATGCTTTTTGGAGAAAAAGGATTTGAGCAAAAGACAACAGAAGTGGGTGAGTAAGTTACAAGCCTTTGAATTTGATATTGAATATCTTAAGGGAAAGAAGAATGTAGTTTATGATTCCCTTTCTAGGAGGCCTTCAGTATTTTCCCTTGCCGAGGTCTCAGCAAATTGGAATTCTACCCTCTTGGTGGAATATTCCAAAAATACATGTGTATGTGAGTTGATGGTAGGTACCAACCAGGATGACAGATACAGAGTAGTGGATTATATCATCTACTACAAGGAGAGGATCTATCTTGTCCCTGAATCAATGCCCAAGGGTAAGATCTTGAGGGCAGTTCATGATGCCCCTTTAGCCAGCCACCCAGGGTACTTTAAGACTTATAGACATGTGAGAGAGATATTCTCATGGAAGGGTCTTAAGGAGTATGTACTACAGTACGTGAGGGAGAGTAGGACTTGCCAGCAGAACAAGTCAAAAATGACACACCCAACAGGTTTACTCCAACCACTACCTATTCTAGAGAGGAAATGGGAGAGCATTTCCATGGATTTCAGTACAGGGTTACCAAAGGTCCAGGGCAGGGATTGTATTTATGTGGTGGTTACAGACAGGTTCAACAAATATGCACACTTTTTTTCCATTCCTTTAGAATACAATGCATCTCAAGTGGCAGATCTTTTCTTCCTAAAAGTGTTCAAACTCCATGGTCTTCCGCGGAACATAGTCAGTGACCGAGATAGCAGGTTTCTCAGTGCATTTTGGAAGGAGATATTCAGTTTAATTGGGACAGAGTTGACACCTAGTACTAGTTATCACCCCCAGACAGACAAACAGACTGAGATAGTGAACAAATGGGTAGAAGGGTACATGAGGAACTATGTGTCAGGACAACAAAGAGCATGGATAAAATGGTTGCATCTTAGGGAGCATTGTTACAACACCACTCATCACATACACATTGAGATGAGTCCATTCAGAGCATTGTATGGATATAATGCCCCATCATTTGTAGATTTGGCATTTGGAGAGAGCAGGGCTCCAAATCCCAAAGACTGGTTGTAGGAAAGTCAAGACATCTTGAGGATTTTAAAGAAGAATTTGCAGGTTGCTCAGAACCAACAGAAGGTGTATGTAGATAGACATCGGGTGGAGCACATTTTAGAGGTCGGCGAGCTAGTCTTTCTTAGGATACAACCTTACCAACAGTCTTCACTAAAGAAGAGTGGTGCAGAGAAGTTGAAACCTCATTTTTACGGACCCTTCAGAGTGATCAGGAGAGTTAGCGAGGTGGAATATGAGTTGGAGCTACTGGAGGGAATCAGAATCCACAAATCATTCCATGTGTCATGCCTTAAAAAGGCATTGGGCCAACAAGTCACCGCTTCAACAAATCTTCCTCCGCTAGATGAGGAAGGACAATTGGTTTTGGCACCTGAAAGGATTGTGGATGTATGAGAATGGAGACTGAGAAGAAGATTTATTCAAGAGTACCTGGTCATATGGAAGGGGTTGTCTGCAGAAGATGCTACATGGGAAGGTGGACAGATTTTACAGCACCCTGATCTCAAATTGCTTGAGGACAAGCAATTTCGAGAAGGGAGGATTGCAATGTCCCCCTTCAATTGATGACTCATTAGCCTACACGACTCCCATAGGATATAGTCATCAAAGAAAAAGGGGATTCAAATTATCAAACCCTAAAGAGATATTAAATAAAATAAATAACTATATTTTAATCAAGTGAGGGTTTGATTTGGTCAAGAAGGAAGATCTAGAAGAGTCGAAGAAGAAGAATAAATAGAAGGGTGAACCTACCTCTTTGGGCATTATGATTTGATATGTATTTAGTGCTCTTGTGGCCAACGTTTTCGTTAGGGTTTTGGGGAAAACCCTTCCAGTGCAGGTTTAGTTTCAGTGGTGCAATACCCACCCTAGCTAGACAAAGGAAAGTTCATTTGGAATCTTTTCCTTGTGGTATTTTCTAAATATCTTGAAGTACACTGGAGCAGAGCAGTGGGATGCTTGGAAATCCTCGGTTTCTATGTTGGCATCATACCAGGTTTCCTTGTGTGTTTTGTAGCAGATTGTGTAGTTGCCTAGCACCCAATAGTTTATATTCCTAGTCTTGTTGTGCAGTTGTTTTTACAACCACTAGAGATATTTGTATTGTTGTTCTCATTCATAATAACATGCCATATTATTATGCTCCAGTTATGTGTGGTTTCCATGTTTTTGATAATGTTCCTCATTGAGCAAATTATTGTAAGGGTTTCATATCATTTTTACATAGGAAGAATTAACAATTTGGGTCAAGGATATTACAATGGTTTTTTATATTTTGATGGGATGTTGGATTTGTGGAGATGATAGAAAAACTCTACACCTCTATACCTTGTTACATGGTTTTTTACATTTTGTAGGATATTGGAGTCCTGGGAAATGTAGAAATGCTCTATGTCATGTTTATTTTTTGTATTTTGGAGAGATGTTGAAGTCTTGGAGATTGTAAAAATGCTCTATGTCGTGTCTAATGAAACGTCACAAGTGTTTGAGTAAAAAAATGTTGTGAGTAGAAATTATATATATAAATTGTGTATGGAATTGAATAATTCAATAAATTGATGCAAACATGATGTGATGTAGTGTGTTGTAAAGCATTCACAACAACTTGAAATAGAGTATAAAAACACATATACTCCTTGAGTTAGAGTGCATTGCTCCAAACAATATGCTCTTTACTTTAGAGCATACTATCAAATCTTTATGTGCAAAGAACAAAAGACACATACACTACCTCTAGTTGTAATGGACTGTTCCTAAGAGCAGTGAATGCTCTTAAGCTTCGTGCTTATTGATCACTTTATTGATTACCATATGTTCATTGAGTATAATTATTATGTACAATCACTAAGTAGCCACTCACAAGTTGGTTTTATTTTCTTAGTAAATATTTTACTCATCATACTGCCTCTTTAGGTTTTAAACTTCAATTTCAATGACTATGCTTTATAACCAAGTAAAATTTTAGAGGTTAAATTTAATTATGATATAATTTTACATACATTTTTAAAAAAAAATGTTCTAATTTCCATTTTTTTTAAATGATTTACTCAAATTATATACCATAAAAATATTTTACTAAGTAATTAAATTGAATAGTAAATATTAGTCTTACTTCATGATAAGTTATATAAACTTAAAGCTAGATAAGCATGGTTTAATCATGATACCATAGATAAGCTTGTCCATTATTACGATAGAGTTGAGTAGTTGGCATTCACATATTGTATGTTATATCTTATGGAAACATAGTATCATAACAAGCAAGTACAGAATAGTTACCAGTATTACTATACATGATAGTACGCCCCTATTAGAATAGTATGAATCCCATTGAACATACTGTTTATATCGTATGGTTCTAATTACTAGATAACCTATAACTCTTGATATGAGTGGTGTATTTTGTTGCAGATTTATTTTATCGGATTAATAAATAAATAAACATAACTTAAACATAGAACAGTTAATATAACCAGCAATATTCAACTTTCTAAGCAATATTGAATATTGAAATGAGTAGATTATAAATTATTAAAAAACTTATAATCCATTCATCACAACATTCAATATTCAATGCTGAAACAACCTATAATCCACCCAATGCAACATTCATTGTGCATAACAAGTAAATATCCATAAAACATAAAGTATTATACCACAATGGATTTAACCTTCTTTGATGGTTTTGACCGACCTGCATCATTTGTACTTGTGAGAGGCCAACAACAAGCACCCTGTTAATGCTATGTAAACGGTTCAGATTTAAACTTACCACAATGGATTTGATCTTTTTTGTGTGGTTTTTAACTGATCTGCCCCCTGCATCCTTTGCATTTATATCTGATTACAGCATTTAAAGTAACTTAGGTGTATATACCATATAAATGATTGATCATCAAATTTGATTATATATATATCACCCACTGCAGCATTAATACTAAGTATCATCCTATTTATTAAAAAACCTCAATCATTTAACAATTAATATAATTATATTAAATAAGTGTGAAAAAATATAACGATCACATTTTTGTGATGACATGACAAGTTTGCATCCATTTCGATTACCTAAACAGATGAAGTTATACAGTCAGATTCAATAATACAATCTCATGTACCTGAAGACGAATAGAACCTCGAAGAGTTAATTTCTGCAATGAGTTAATTTGTTTGCGCCATGGAAACTGGAAGAGTGCGAGTGCTGATAAAGATTTTTGTTGCATCTATGTGGTCCTACCAAGATAAAGTGAAGGAATTTTTGTTTTTCTAGCATTAAATTATTTTTAGGATCAGCCATGTGCATGTCTGGCAAATCTTAACTTCCATTAGTTCAATTCGAGTATAGCGTACATCCCACGTTCTCGGATATTTTACGCTAATGGTCTTTGCATAAACACCTCTTACAAGTTTTGTTAGCTACTGAAACTACAATGACGACATCTAA
>ML778026.1:926969-940813 GCA_009831015.1 Picea engelmannii
ATAAAAAAAAAAAAAACACATACACTTCTTAGATCTTGAGTTGCAATGCACTTCTTCAAACATTATGCATTGTATTATAAAGTAACTACAACTTGAGAATATATATATATATATATACTCACTATGATATATTTGTGTGCAAAGATCAAAAGACACATACACTACTTCTAGTTGTGATGCAGTGCTCCAAACTATTGCTCTCAAACTCAATGCTTCTTGATCACCATATGTTTGTTGATCGTAATTAGTGTGTACAATCACGAAGGAGCGACTTACAATATCATGGTCCCTGGTTTTATCCACCGAGGTCCATAGTATGCATTTCACCCATCATGCTTCCTCCTTACATGTTTCAACCTCCAATTTCAATAGCTTATTTATCACGATATTCCATTCAAAAATTTATGAGCACAATTCAGATCCAGGTTGATTTGACAATCCATTTTAGTCATTTATTTCCTCTATATCCTCTTTAAGAACTGTCTCAATTGAACTGATCATTGTACACCAAAAACAGTGTGACCTTGATCCCATACTAAAATATAATATTTTAACATGTTAATTAACCCTTTATGAATCTCATGGTAACAATGACTTTGTCTTGTGAAAATTAATTTCCCTAAACATAGCCTTCGAAATTATCCAAGTCACACTTGGTAGATATTAAAAAAAAAATCGCGTAATCTAAATGTTCTACTTTTTGGTGATTTTCTGGGCATAGTTTTTGATCAATTTTGTCTGAAATTTGACAAGAAATTGTTAGAAGTGCATATTTAAGTGATTGAGTCTGAGTGACCTGAGGGTTTTTCAAGGTTTTGAATCCATTTATGCATTCAAAAATGTATTTTAAGCAACAAAAAATGACAATTTCACCAAGATTTGTTTCACTGAACGATGAAAAAGTTAAAAAAGTAAAACTAAACACCGCTTTTTTTCCCATTTAGATTATATTAATTTTGTAAACATTATGCATTGGAACAAAATTGCATTTAATGTTATTATTATTGTAACATCCTCGACCACCGACAGGACAGATAATGCTACCACGTGGAATTCATATATATATATATATATATATATATATATAACATGCATTTTAATTGAAATAAAACACATAACACATAGTTATTGTTACCATTCAAATTCAAACAAGATCAACAGTAAATCCACATGCAACGAAACACATGATACATTTACCAGTAGCACAAACATGCATAACCTACATAACTAGGCACATAAATGATACTTATATTTTAGCTAGAGTAAATCCACCAACTACGTGCATACCTTCCACGAACCTCCAGCCAAAGACCACGCTGCTCATCACGCTCAGTAGTGGGTCACCCCCGAGTTGGGACTAAGATCCACCTAGGGCAAGGGAATCCTATACTAGGTTGAGGTTACAAGAAACTGCACAGTGCAACTGGAAGGATTCTCGCAAGGAGCCTTCTTACGACCACTACTCATGGAATCTCATTCCCCACATGCTTGTTCCACCCCAGGAATATGCACCTTCACTGTTCCACAGTCCATTGGCTACTCCACTTCCCTTCTCATGGTCTCGACAATAGGCCAGATCAGGAATTCTCAGAGCTCCGTAGATGGTGTTGGACTCTCTCTAGGGGAAAACCACTTCCCAGCAAACTCTCTCACCTGGAGAGAGTTGCTCACAGGCCTAACAACCTGCCTCTTCAACCACTTTCGACTCAGTTCCAGCAAGGTACGGGTGATAGAAACACATGACATCTTCACGGTTTCTATTTTAAAAGATGTGTGAGGGTATGCAGAGGTCGAGCGTCGAGCTCCCCGAAATTCATGAAGGAAGGGGAATGGTAAGCGAACCACCCAACAGTGTTGGATTTCCTAGCTATAACTGCATGCACCCAGGTCGACACCTATCTTCCTGCAGCCGCATGCGTTCCACTTCGCACACGTTCCCTTTCCCAGGAACTTAGGATAAAAACATGTATTTCACACAGCTTTTGGAATAATAATAATAAACTATTATTCTCAAGGACTTAAGCCCCTAATCTCAGCCACTCTTTCCAATCTTTCAGCCCCCTCTCTCTTACCCAAACTTGTGGAAGCTTATTCCCCCATCACTCCTTCTTCGTGGTCAGTTTGCACGTAGCCATGTTTATATTTTATTAATGATCTGCATAATTACATATACAAAATCAGGCTCTTGGCCTTTAACACCTAGGCTCTTCAGCCTAGTAAACACATAATCCCACCAGCTTATCAACACTCAACTCACCAGCCTACAAAGAATGTTTACAATTCATGGATACAATTGGGGCTCGTCCTTGGGGATATCACAATACCCTCCCCTTATTTTTTTTGCACTGTCCTCAGTGCAACTCTTTACACAGTATCAGCAAGATTTCTAAAATATTCAAAAAGATGCGGGTATTCTGCCCGCATAGAATCTTCATGCTCCCATGTCACGTCCTCAGGACTGTACCAGGTCCACTGGACCTTTACAATCCCTATAGCTCGATTCTGGAGTTGTTTGCTCTTTCGGTCCAATATGTGCACAGGATGCACTTGCAAGACACCTTCTTGCTCCACCTGAATCACATTCCAATCAATAACATGATTAGCATCAGGTATATATTTCTTAATCAATGAGACATGAAACACATTATGTACAGTCATGGATGCAGGTAATGAAAGCATATATGCAACTGGTCCAATCCTTTCTAGGATTTTGAACTGTCCACAAAATCTGGCTTCCAACTTGGAATAGTTTCCCAGCTTTGGAGAACTTCTATTGGCTTTCACTTTCAGGAAAACATGGTCACCCACTTTAAATTCCATGTGGATTTATTTTTTATCAGCATAACTTTTCTGCCTGTCTTGCGCAGCTTTCAAGTTCTGTTTAATCTTCAGCATTTGCTCTTCCATTTCCTTGAGCAACTCTGACCCAACTATTTCTCTATTAGTTGGGTTACCCCATCTTATTGGAGTGTTTCACTTTCTACCATAAAGTGCTTCAAATGGGTTGATCTTCAGTGAGGCTTGATACCCATTGTTGTAGGAAAATTCTACCAAATGTAAGTAGTCTTCCCATTTAGACAGTTTGTCCATCACATACATCATTATCATGTATTCTATCACTTGGTTCACCCTCTCTATCTGCCCATCCGACTCAGGATGATAGGTTGTGGTGAAGTTCAGATTCGTTATGAACCCTTTGAATAACCCCTTCCAGAACTTTGAGGTAAATTTCATGTCTCTGTCAGACACAATTGTCTTGGGAATATTGTGCAATATTGCTACTTCCCTCATATATATATCGGCAACATGGGATTCCTTGTGAGTAGTCTTCAATGGAGTAAAATGGGCAGCTTTAGTAATCGTATCCACCACCACCATGTTGGAATCATGTTGCTTGTTTTTTCTGGGTAATCCTGTGATGAAATCCATTGTCACTACCTCCCACTTCCACTCAAGAATGGGTAAGGGTTGTAGTAACCTTGTTGGGTTCCTATGCTTAGCTTTGACCTTCTGGCATTCCATACATTTGGCGATGTATTCTATAATTTCCTTCTTCATACCTGGCCAAAAGTATTGGCTCTTGACTGTTGTCACTATTTTTTGATATCTAGGGTGCCTAGGATAAGGCACATTATGCATATCTTTCAAGATCATAATTTTCAACTACTGGAAATTAGGTACATAAATTTTTTTCTTGTACAGAAGTGTTCCATCAGCTTCCAATTTATAATCTTCCACTCTCTGTAGCATCTTACCTTGTTGTAGCTTTGTCAACAATTCCATATACTGCAAATTTGTATTTGTAGCTTCCAATATTATACCTTTAATGTCAGTTTGATACATGTTGATGTATGTACCTTGTAGTTCATGTACTCTTCTGGTGAGTGCATCAACCACTTTTTTCTCCCTTCCTTTGATATGTTTGATATCAAAGTCGTACTCACAAAGGAATTCCAACCACCTACTCTGCCTAGAATTTAAGGTTGGTTGATCAAACAGATACTTCAGACCATTATGGTATATCCTCAATTCAAACCACTTTCCCATGAGGTAATGCCTCCATTTCTTTAGAGCGTGAAAAATAGCCTCCAACTCCAAATCATGAGTTGTGTATTTCTTTTCATGCTCTTTCAATTTCCTGGACTCATAACATATTACAAATATGTTATGGTTGAGGACTCCTCCCAGTCCTTCTTTGTATGCATCTATACACACTACAAAATCTTCATTCAGATCCGCAATCCTCAGGATTGGAGCACTGGTTAACAGTTGCTTCAATTGATGGAAGCTTTTCTCACATTCTTTTGTCCACCGAAACTTCTTCTTCTTCCTTTGCAAGGAAGTGATGGGGTGAGCTATCCTTCAGAAGCTTGCAATGAACCTTATGTAATAGCCAGCTAGACCCATAAATGATCTGACTTCTGTCACATTCTTAGGCATTGACCATTCTTTGATGGCTTCTATCTTCTCAGGATATACAACTATCTTGTCCTTTGAAAGGATATTCCCCAAGTAATGGATAGGCTTTTGATCAAACGAGCACTTGTTGAATTTTGTAAACATTTGGTTCTCTCTTAGCACCTGCAACACCATCTTCAGATGATGGTCATTCTCTTCCTCTGACTTGGAATACACCAGGATGTCATCCAAAAAGATTATGAAAAACTTCTCTAGGTATTCCCCGAATACACCATTTATTAGGCACATAAAAACAGCATGTGCATTTGACAACCCAAATGGCACCACTGTGAATTCATAATGACCGTACCTTGTTCTGAAGGCGGTCTTGCTATTGTCTTCATCCTTTATTCTTACCTGGTGATATCCTAACCTAAGATCTATTTTTGAAAATATCTTAGCATCCTTCAACTAATCAAAGATATCCTCGATCCTTGGCAAAGGATACTTGTTCTTAATAGTTACTTTGTTCAGTTGTATGAAATCGATACACAATCTCAATGTCCCATATTTCTTCTTCACGGAAAGGACTGGGGCACCCCAAGGTGACACACTTGGGCATATATACCCCTTCTTCATAAGATCTTCAAGCTACATTTGCAGTTCTTTCTGCTCTGGTGTACTCATTATGTAAGGAGATTTCCACACTCAAGTTGCTCCAGGAATCAGGTTTACAAAGAAGTCAATATCTCTCTTCAGGGGTAGTCTGGGTACTTCCTGGAACTCATCTTCAAACTCCTTTAGTACCGCATGGTCTTCGATCTTTGACACCTTATCCTCAGGTTCTTCCTCCATGTGGGCTGCAATTAATTGATAGTCTTTCCTGTAGCACTTCTTCAACTGGATTGTTGAGATTTCTCTGATAGTAACTACTCTGGGAATTCCTTGGACTTTCTTTGGGTTTCCTTCCTCATCCAAGCAAGTGAATTCCTTGTTACGATAGTCTAAGATGGAATGGTGTTGGTCCAACCAATCCATCCCAATTAGACAGTCATAGGAACCTAAAAGCATAATGTTCAATTCAGCCCTTGTGCTCAGTCCATTCATGTCCACTGGACAGGACTTAACCAATTCGATAACCTTTCTCTTGGTTCTTGTAGCCAGCTTCACTAACCAAGATTTTCCATGTTTTCTTCTTGACAATTGCAAACTTTGCACCACTCTAGGATCTATATAACTATGTCTAGCCCCTGAATCAATTAAAATAGTAAAGGCATGGTTGTTGATCATACCTTCCACTTCAATCATGTGTGATTGATATTCGTCATGTTTGTTGTCCAAGGCTGCATAGATCCTTGGTATTCTATTGCCCATGTCTTCCACTGTTTCAGCTCACTGAACATTATAGACAACTCTCACTTTTCCATTTTTGTGGGGACAATCTCTGTACTTGTGGTTTCCCTAACAACCCAAACATTGAATGGGCACCTGCCTTGGCCTTTGTCCCCCTACTTCAATCATTCTCTGCTCTCTAAAAGATGGTTTTCCTTGAGTACTATTTCTGAAAAAGGGAGGTTTGTCTCCCTTCTGCCTCTACTCTTTATTGAACTTCTTATGGCCATCCCAAGCCTTCTAAAAAGTGGGCTTTTCTCTTTGATGCTCATATAAGAATTTTTCTCTTCTTATAGTTTCTTCCATAGTTTTAGGATCATCATACTAGATCTTGTCACTTATGGAAGGTGGAATACCACTCAGACACCTTTGAATTTTGGCAGTCTCATCTTTGATGAATGGAACATACTTCAACTATTCCAAAAACCTTTGTTCATATTCATCAATAGACATGCTACCCAGCTTGAGTTCAAAGAATTATTTCATCTTTCTTTCATAGTATCTTTTAGTCAAGTATTTATTTTCGAAATACTTCTTGAATTCTTTCCAAGTAAAATTATTCTCTTTAATGTGTTGCACCTGCACAAGTTCATCCCACCATATGGGTGCTTTTCCTTTCAGTTGATACATCACAATTCTTCCTTTTGCATGAGCATAATAGTTCTGCAGTTGGAAGTATTTCCTCATGCAAAGCATCCATGTCTCATAATCTTCCTCCTTCTGGTGCTCTTCATCAAACGTAGGAGATTTAATCTTTTTCATTTCTCCCTTCAGTTCATCCACTCCATATCTCCTATGCTTTCTGGTAGGAGATGGGCTTGAACTACTATGTGCCTCCTGATTAGACTGCTTCGGGGAGTGACGACGATGCCTGCTAATGCTTCTTGATCTTATTTTCCTCTCAGGAGTCCTACGACTCCATGTTTTTCCTGAGTCAGTCTCCTTATCCAACTTCTTTTCTATTCTCTCCATACTCTGCATCAACTTCAAGTTGAATTATCCATGTCGATCTTTGGCTTTCATGAGTTTTTTTTTATCAGCTAGGTGAGTCTGGGCATCTTTCTGCAATCTTTCAATGATTTTCATCATATTCCCTTCCTTATCCATCTCTTCTTCATGCCCATTGGAGTTCGATGCTTCAACTCGCAAATGGAGGTCCATCCCTTTTACTTCATTCTCTAAACTGGAAGCATGTTGTTCCTTCTCCATTTCTCTGCACTCAGTGGCAATTTGGTTCGGTTCTGACAATCGTTGACTCTGCAAACACAACCTGTAGTCAACTGGAATTTGTCAGGCCATCATTCCTTAACAAATCCCACACTATTCATAAACCAACATGATTTAAGAAAAATTTTAGTTTCCATCTTCTTTTTGAGCTTAGCTCTGCTATAAATTTCAGCACTATCCCCTTTCTCTTAGTCCTCAACCCACGTGATCATGGGCCATGACTAAGCGCTAGGTCAAAAGGTGCTTACTCGGGCCTTCGGCTTTTGGAAATTTTCAAAGCGCCCCCCAACAATATCTCAAAGTTTGAATTACTGAACTCGTGAAGTAGGGTGGATCAACAATCCACGTCTACCCAGCATCCAATGGTTGATACCCAATGTCAGTTATTTATTCTTCTAAGGACCGATTCATTTAGTCATTGAAAACAGGTTGAAACTTGGAAACCACCTCCAAAATTTCCTAGATTGGAAACCCCCTTAAGGCCGGGAAAAGATTTTCAAAGAAGCACGCACCTGCTTCATATTTTTCCTGAAATGATCTCATCATTTCTCCCTCTTCGTTTTTTACCTCCCAAATAGAATTGATGTTTCGACGATGATTGGCATGATTATGAAAAAAAATTGAATTGTTATTCCCCACTTGTAACCATATGGCTCATCTTTTTTTTCACCACTCCACCTCTTCCTTTTTCAACCAGTCATTTCTTTGGTTTTCATAACTTTGTAGTTCTTCACTTTTTTCTTGTTTGACGGGTCTGATATCCAAAACAGAGTAGAGCCCTAAGAGTTTACCTTCAATTTCCAATAACTCTTTTTGGCTTTTGGCTTTCAATACTAGAATCCATTTTTTAATGGTTTCTTTAGTTCACTTAAGATTCAATTAAAATTGCACCATTAAAGGGTTTGGATTATCCAAACTTAGCCTTACCCAAGAGGATTATACTAGCTTTTTGAAATCCTCCTCTTCCATCCATGCCTGATTAATTTTGAGAGGAGAAAGTGGCAAATCGAAGTTAGATTTCCACCGGAGAGAAATAGGATGGTGATCGGAACTTCCCCCATCTTCTACTTTTGACTTAAATCTGAACCCCGACTCTAGGATTTTTTTAGATATTAGGAAGCGATAAAGTGTCGTGGCTACTTCCTCATTACCTGACCAGAAGTTTCTCTAGGTTGGAGTGAGATTAACTGGCTCTGCATTGACCAGTCCTTCTAACTCCAAGAAAGAAAGGAAGAATATTTTTTTCTTATCTTCTCTAGGGTTTGGACCCCATGATTGTCTTAAGGAAAGAGTGAAATTAAAATCTCCTCCTATCACCGACAGAGGATCGATAAAAACTCTTGCAGATTTCAAGTTTTCTTAGAACGTAACCCTATCAGCATAGGGTCCATAAATATTTACTATAGTGAAAGAAAAATAAAGATCTGTATTCTTGAGTTTAACAGAGATGGATGACTGAAAGGAAGAGGAGACTAGAGCCTTGAAGGAAAGAATCCAACCAGGTAGTAATCCCCCCGACATCCCTTATGCATTTACGACACTAAAGGACCAATTTTTTGGCCACTGACTAACCTTCTTAATAACTTCTTCCCTTGAACACATAGTCTCCTGAAAGAGAATGACATCAGGATTAATGTCACACACCCACTATACCAATCTGATGCACACCCACTACAGTCCTCTTCATTTTTTCGTCTTTTTCTTCAAGGAATAGAATCCTCGGGACTTCTATGGGGCCTAGCATAGACCCGCTCTTTCCTTATCCTCCTCCAAATGACCACAAGCTGGCCTTAGCGCAAGCGCCTTTCACAACTCATGAGTCGGGAATCAAGACTCTCAACTCCCCTTTCTCCAAACACCAATACCCAAGATGATATACGGGTATGGCTCCCTCCTCACTAGCACCTACTACATGTAACCGTAGGCTAGGCCAAACACTAGCACCACTCGCAACCTTGCCAGTTGAGGTGTTGAGATCTCGTGCTCCTCCTTCGTGAATCCCCGAGACACGAGAGGTCAATGTTGCGTGGACTCTGTCGAAATGACGCACACACGCCACTTGTCAACCCCTCTATACTCTGCTCACGAGTTGTGTCACCGCCGCCCATCACACGAGACCTTGGCTCTTGGCTTTTCGCGGCCTTAGCGATCAAGGTGCAGTTTCTTCATTCTGCGAAACCCCGAACCATGATAAGTTAACAGTGGGTTGACTCCTTCCCATTATGACACGTGTCCACCATCGGTTACCCGCTTCCTAGGCTAAACACTAGAGCTACTTGCATCTTGCGACTTCGTGAGTTGGAGTGTTGAGCCCTCATGCTCCTCCTTCGCGAGTTCCTGAGATACGATAAGTCGACAATGGGTTGACTCCTTCCTAGGTGACATGTGTCCATCACCTATCACCCGTTCCCACCTTTCTCTGGGCGCTTGTCGTTACGCCACATTTCAACCATGCCGTCCCCACTTACGGATGGGTCACATGTTTACATGAGCCCTCGGTACTTGGTACTTCGTGACTTTTACAATCAAAAAGAAACTCTCTCAAGTTCTGAACCCTCGATAGGCGATACCCACGAAGGTTCTGATCCAACGGTTCTCCCGTGCCTTGGATCCAATGATTACGATCACATCGCGATCTCGTGAATCGTGAATTCATGCAGCCCTACCCTTGACCACTCCAAGTCATGATTCAGCAAAATGCTACTCTCATGTCTATACAAAGGCTAAGATCGACGGTCAATACGGTTCTGTCAGATCCTTGGATCTACGGTCCAGGATCCCATCGCTACATGCGAAGGCTGAAAGGGTCAAGGTGTTAATGCCCGCGCTCCTTCTCTAGATCCATCGGTCTCGATAGATCTGGGGTATTCTCGAAAGGATTTCATCCATTCGTCAGCTAAATGATAGGGTATTCTCTCTTTCTATAATTAGGCTCGCTATCCCTTCTAAGCTTGAATCACAAAATTCAACTTCTCGGGGATTCAAACTCCCACGACTCTGAGACCTTAGAGAGATACCCTTCCGGCCCCAGAATTAACCATTTGTACAGAAACCAATGAAGACATATAAGCATATACATGAATCCATTATTTCTAGTTTAAAACACCAGGCAATCATTCTACACAGAAATTATTATGGACATATAAACACAAGCATGCATTCATGATATTCAGTTCGAAATACAAGGTATAAAACACTTATCAAATCTACCATGCATGATGCAACTATTGAGAGGGGTGCTCGTTTCCACCCAACCATAGGCTCAGTGACTCCAAACGGATTTACCACTAGCCACCCTCGAGCTTAACCATGATGCTTTGAGGTTCAGTCTCCTACTTCCAGCTCAACAAAATCAAGGACGAAGGTTACTCTCCTTCTCCTGATGCAAGAAAATAATCCAAGACAAAGGTTACTCTCCTTCTCCTGGTATTCAGAACTCCCTACATTTCCAAGGTTTCTCCAGTCTCCTTCACGATCCCCATCATGCGCACTGCTCTCTCCTACCACATTTCCTCTCTTGCCAATTTATGTTTGCAAGGTTTCGTGTGGTGCGAATTCCGCCATCTGTGGTCAGGTCTGAGGGTTGTTACGGATGGGCGGTTTCACCCCCATCCCCTCATTAACTCTTGAGGAGCCTCCCCACCTACCAATCTAACGAGAAATCCATTCCAGGATTAGAGAGTTGCTTTGGTTTGTGAGCAAGTATAAACCATTACAGTACTGGCTCGGTGGAAGTTAACGCAACCATTCCAGGTCCCTTCCACCACCTCTCATTAGCCATCGTGGTCTCTTTTAGCACATTCCCCTCCCAACAGTCATGCAACACATATTCATAACATAATTTACATTCATCGACCTTTTATACAAAGGTCCTTCAAGTCAAACATTCACAACTTTGAGTTTGCCATAGTTCTTGGCCAATATAGTTATTTTTACAAACTGGGGGAAACAGGGTGTTACAATCAATACTCATGAGGATCCTCTTGAGGGATAATTTTTTCTGAGTGCCCCCAATCCCTCTAGCATTGAAGGAGAGAAAAATCATTTTGAGGGGGGGGCAGGGATTTCCCCGCTCTAAGGGCCCTGGTGATTGTTTCTTGGGTTCCTTTCTGAATTTATGTGATGATTTTTTACTTTTCCTTGGACAAATGAGACTCCCTTCCTTCATGTTGGGCTTGAGGAGGGTCTAAGGATAACCCTCCCTTCGGAGGAATGGCCTCCTTTAGACAATTATTAGGATGGATTGCATTTTGTTTGGAAGGAGGAGCGAAGGGAGACTGAGACTTTGAGGGCTGGGAAGGTAAAGGAGAGATAAATCCTTTAGATTCTTGGGGGAAGGGGGAGATAGGGGACCTAGGGGCTCTGAGGGAGAAACATGGAGCAAAGGAGAAATCTCACTTGAAGAGAGCTCGGGACAAGAGGAGGGAGGGCAGGGAGGGTTCACAGCAGGGGAAAGAATGGGATGAACTTGAGGAAGGGGAGCAACATGAGACAAAGAGGGGGTAGGGGAGGAAGAGGGAGAAGGAAGGGGGGACAAAGGGGAGGTCAAGACAATAAGGGGGCTTCTATTTTCCATATTTTCATCAGGAGAAATATGAACTAAAGAGTCAAAGGAAGACACATTGTTTTCTTGCATACTTGAGTGAGAAACCTTGAGATCTAGGTCTCCCATAGCAGAACTTGTAGTGTTTTCTGGACTAGATTCTAGGAAAAAATCTTCCTTTCTCCCTTCTAGAGAGAGGTAATCAACCTTATGTTCGTGACCAGTAGTATATTTTTGCTTCCAAACCTTCTGTTGGGAATGTCCCCATGGCGAGGGCTTCTCGCATTGATCTCTTAAGTGGCCAATTTCGTGGCATCCATGACATCGAAACAGGATTTTCCAATAATCCACTTTCTGATGCCAGGTTAAGTCACCATAAACAATGTTGAGGTTTCCTACCAAATCTTCTCGGGCATTAACCTATACTTGAATCTAGGCCCATATGCGGTCTTCTTTTGTCACCCAGTTGGGTTCAAGACTGGTGAAGGAACCAAGTTTGTTCCCAATTATTTCCAGCGCTTCTCTAGTCCAAAAGGCTAGAGGAAAACTTGGTAAGATGGCCCAAACCTTCATGACAGAAATAGGCTCCCTTGCAGGGTCAAAATCCACCAACTAGGGTTTAAGAACTAAACCTGATGAACCCCAAGGACAATTCCTTTTTAGTAGTTCTACACAGTCCTCTTCATCTCTTAGCTGAAAGGAAGGTCATTCTCTATTCAATACATGTGTCTCAGGTAAATAACCCAACAGAGGAGACGACTTCTTATCAATCCATTGTTGGAGGGCCAAGACACCTAGAGATTTCCCACAGAACCTCCCAACTAGCAATTCACCCTAATAGAGGTTGATATCTTCAATCTAAATATCCTCTCCCATAACCATTTTAATAGGTCCTCCTTTTTCTCAAATGCACTTCAAAATCGTTTTTTGCGAGTGCACTCCTTTATTGCGCTCAGAACCCCGTTTAGAAATAGTTGAAACAGGGTTATCCACCACCCCTTGGAAACTACCAAAAAACTCAGGGCCAGGCTTAGCATATAGGGAAAAATAAGTGGGATAAGAAATCGAGCCAGGAAACTTGCCAGATCTATGTTTAAGCTTCCCTCTTCCATCCTTACAACCTTCCAAATCACTAGCATCCTTCACCTACTCAACATTATCTTTGTTTTCCTTGGGCGATGGACTGGGTTTCCTCCGGGAGATAAATGGAGACAAGGATGTGTGATCCAATAAATTTTCTTGCATCAAAAACGCTAGGCCACGTGACAGGTTGGCTTCATAATCCACCAATTCATCTAGTGGATTGGTCATGTGTCTGACAGCTTGGCTCGACACGCGTGATCATAGTGGTGGATAGGAGGGATGAGAAAAGAGTCGGAAAAAGGGGTCGAGAACTGGAAAACAGGTGTCGAAAAAGGGGAAAGGGAGGGGAGGGGCCTGAGGCCCAAGGCCGGGGTTCTATGTGCCCCGAGCCATTCACTCAAAACCACAAGGAGGACCTAGTCGCAGACCGAAATTCCCAAAGTTGTGTCCTTTACAAATTTTATTTTAATTTAATAGTAAATTGTTTAAATAAGTAATAATTATGTATATATTTTATTTTGGCGTGGTCTAATTGTTCTACATTTTTTCCTTTTTGTCGGAATCCAACCACATTTTTGTGTTGTATAAATTGTATTTATGATTCTAGAAATGGATTCAACATGTTGAAATACCCCTGGGCCACTCAGATTACACAGAATTAACCACTCAAATATGTAGATACAATCATTTCTGGTAGGATTTCGAACAAATATCCCCAGAAAATATCCCCGGAAAAGGACCAAAACGTAGAACGTTTAGACTATTGCTTTTATTTTAATTTAATAATAAAATTTAATAGTGACATTTTTTAATTTCAAGTAGTAGATATTAATTATTTGTTTTTTTTAAATTTATGTCAATTGCTTTTGAAAGTGGTAGGTCTAGTCCATTGTTGGATCGTCCTTGTGCCTTGAAGATTCTAGAATTTACCTTGTGTGCCATACTTGAAATGAGAGAAATACAGATTCTAGAATTTCCCTCATATACCATCCTTGAAATGCTAGAAATACAAATTCTAGAATTTACCTTATGTACCATCTTGAAATGAGGGGAAGTCTTCACTTTTTCCAAAAAAAATTAAAAAGAAATGCAATAGGTTTAGACTTTAAAATTTTATTCAAGAAAAATATATTATTATTAGATTAGGTGGAAAGTTTGAAGTGAATAGATATTTGAAAGATTTAGCATTTAAAATAATATT
>ML778026.1:943007-968472 GCA_009831015.1 Picea engelmannii
ATATATAATCAAATTAAAATCAATCAAATTTAAAAATATATATGTATAATCGAAATGAATAAAAGAATATAACTCTAGTTAATTTGGTATTATTTTAAATTTACTAATTTATTAAAACTCAACCAATTTAGGATAGGTGTTGGTTAAACTTTCTATCTTTTAGGTTTTTTGGTCTAAATAATTTGAATAAAATAGCTATTTTTTATTGTTTAAATTGTATTATTGAATGTATAAATGGATTCAGTCTGTTGAAAAACTCTTGGGGCACTCGAATTATACAAACTTAGCCACTCAAATCTAATCCAACTATTCATCACCAAATTTTGAGAAAAATCAAACGAAAAAATTACCATAAAACATCCAAAAAGTAAAACGTTTAAACTATTGCTTTAAGATATGGGAATATGTTTAGAGAGAAGGATGAACAAAAACCTGCTTAGTAGTGTAAGCCTATTTAGAAGGTCAAAGTTCCATTGAAAAGGAGATTCTTTATGTCATTAACCAAGGTTAATAAAGTTTTGGGTCATGTCTTGGAGAGAGGAGGGCATGGAAAGGCTAAATCATTTGTTGGTTCAATGTCTTTTTGCAAAAGATGGATAGGATGGTTTTATTTTTCTAATTGGTGGGAAGGGTATGGCGAGGATTTTTTCGATTAGAATGCATGAAAAAATGTTAGAGGATCCATTCCTAAAAAGAGCACAAACCCTTGCTTTGGTTGTATTTTGGGCTTTATGGTTAGTCAAGAATGCCTACTCCTTCCAAAATAAGAAATCTTTTCTTCTTGAATATGTCATTTTGGTTTACCTATAAAGGGATTTGGTATGTTGTGAATGTAAAAGCTTTTAAAAATATGTTATTTTGGTTTACGGATAAAGGGATTTGGTATGTTGTAAATGTAAAAGCTTTTAAAAATATGTTATTTTGGTTTACATATAAAGAGAATTTTAGGCAAAGTTTATATATAAAGGGAATTGGTATATTGTAAATGTAAAAGCTTTTAAAAAGGGAATTGGTATATTGTAAATGTAAAAGCTTTTAAGAAGGTAAATAATTTGGTAGTTGATAAATCAAAAGTATGGGATTTTTTTTATGTTGTTTATTAAGGTTTGTCGTGTTTGTATGGGGTTGGTGGTATCTTTTTCATCAATGAGATTCATATGATTTGTTTTAAGATAGGAACGATTAATGGTACAAACAATTGGGTTGAATGGAATTCATTAACATTGTTATGAGAAATTGCAATTAAAGAGGTATTACATAAATTCAAATATTTGGCGATTCAAAACTTGTTATTGTTAAGATAAATAGGTGTTTTGAGATGCAAAAATTAATCTTGCAACATTTGCTTGATCAATTCAAGATGTTGGAATCTAAGTTATCCAATGTTACATTTTCTCATATTTATATGCAATTGAACATGCTAGTAGATGGTTTGTCCAAATAATCATTGGAATTGGCAACTAGTACTTTGGAGATCTTGGAGGAAATTGCTAGAGTATCTTCTCCAATTATTCTTCAATCTATCTAGAATTATTTTCTTTGAAAAGTGGGTTTTTAAAAAGAATTATAATGGAAATTTTGGGCTTATACTATGCATTGAAAGTTGTAAAATTTTGTTTATTTTGAGGTTTTGGAATTATGGGTTTTCGAAAAGAATTATGATGAGAAATTTTGTAATTGAAAATTGTAAAATTTTGTTTATTTTGAAGGTTTTGTCATTCACATGATTATTTTTAAAGATATATGCATCACCTATTATAGTTTAATATTTAAGTAAACTATCAATTATGTAATATGTTATTATATTTAATTTTTTAATTTTTATTATTTTAATATTAGGAATTAGTTTTCGTCGGATGGGGTGACACCTAGCCACAACCGCTCGACTGCCACCTGGCTACAGGATTCCTCTCCACACGCCCGACCTCTTTCCCAAGGTGCCTCATTAATGTTGGCCTCCCTCCCGCGCTTTGGTTCTCATTTGCAAAATTAAGGATTCGGTCTTGTCCCTGGTGAGCATGTTTGGGATTGATCCAGGAATGGCAGAGGACATTAATGGAGATGAAATGAAAGCTTTAATGGTCTTTAAATGCACCATGGAAATTTCATTTTGGCTATGATTAATTTCCTTTTTCATTTTCTTTCTTGTTGGGAAACTTGCCTCTGTGGTTATCGCTTTCTGCACCTTCCTTTTATTTTCCCTGTTTGACCCCTTTCCCCTTGCATTTATTCTCTGGTTCTTTGTTCCCTTCAGTTTTGAAATGCCTCATGAAAGAGGAAGACCAAAGCGGGGCTCGAGTTCTTACCATGCCTCGATTATTCGTCTTCCTTCTCCCCTTTCATCATCAAGCCTCTTGACTTCCTGTCCACTTTCCTCCTCTTCAGCGTCAAGCCAGCAAGAAGTGGATATATGGGCTTACGCCACCTGTATCGAGGAAGAAATTTTTTCTGAGCAGTTACAGACCAATTTCCATTCCTCACCTCTGTATGTAGTAGAGAATTTGCTCAACATGGCTCATCTTGATTAGCCTAGCCTACATGCCACTACCAACAGCTCACAAACACTTGGGTGTGACTCCAATAGGGAAATGGAGCTACCCTCTCCAAGGTGCTTCTCGGATGACTAGATGCAGCTAATTTTTTAGCATCGCAGGGACATAGCAGAGAAATAATTTCGACAGGAGAAGATGGACCGCATTCTCGCCAACCTCCTTAATTCTCTCTTAAGTCAGGCCTCTAGTTTTTCATCGCCAATGTGAATATGCATATGTTGGGAAGCTCCCTCCCAGAGGAGATGGTTGAAGTGTTCAGTCTAGTGTATAGTTTTATTTTCTACCTTGCTTCCATTTTGTATCTATTTTTCATGTTCAGTATCTCTTATGCTAGTTTGAATCTTCAATGGTCATTAGCTTCAGTAGTATACATGCATGGTGTGGCCTCTTTTTGTTCTATAGTTATAATGTTCTTTCCATACTTTTTGTAGAAATTTTAATACAAATTATGTATTGCCTGGATTCTCCTGATCTAACAATTATATGACACTGTTAAATACAGAATCGCTTCTACTAAAATTCTTGCAGAATTTAAAACACGATCACCAATTGCAATATCAAGAAGAGAGATCAATCACACATAACACAGATGTTTTACCGGGAAAGCATAAAGCTAAAAACCCCACTATCATATATTGTGTATATATCATGAATCATGAAACAATCTCATAAAAAACTCTAATCCAAGAGCTCTCATTACAATATACAATCGTCTCACACTATCATACAAAAAATTAGCAAATGCATGTGTCAATTCACTGCCTCCAGACAGCCTGCCTCCTCTGGGCGATCCCTACAATGAATGAAAATCCCTCTTGCCTAGGTTGTGCATTCCTCATGGGAACATCCAATGTGTGTGTGGTTGCATGAGTGCACTCACTAATGTCACAACTAATAATCAAACTGTCCCTTTCACCTACATCTCAATTGGGTCTCCACTGGACTGACATGCATGTAGTTAACAATGGTAAATATTCAGTTGCATGTGAGACCACTGATTGTGAATTAATTAATAATTAATTCACTGATCTCTAACTAGTGTAAGTTCAGTTACAACTAGTACAATTGAGCTTAACTCACTTAACTGAGTTAAACTACTTTACAACTCACATAACTACACATATAACTCTATTACAACTTCGAATCACTCAGTTACAACTAATTCAACTTGCATGTCCCACCAATCAACCTTTGAACTTGAATTTCCTATGGCTAACTGATTTTCCACTTCAGTTAACTATTTCCAAGTGCTCATTGATAATAGATTAATATTTATTGTCCAACTATTATTAAGGGATAATAATAGTCAACATACATCTATAAATAGAATTTGATCACCATCTATAAATAGACATCATCTATAAATAGAATTTTCTCATCATCTAAAAATAGACTTCCACCTAAAAATAGTCTGAGGCTCCATCCTAGTGTAGGTGCATAATTTTCACTAGGATATTCTTTTTGAATCTCAACACTCCCTCTCAACAAGAAAGGGATTATCCTTCACCTCGGTCCTGTCTCTATGGTATTTGAATTTTCTCCTGGTGAGTGCCTTTGTCAGAATGTCTGTATCCTGATCTTCCATAGGAATGTACTGAAGCAACATGATCTTTCGCTGCACACAATCTCTGATATGATGATACTGGATATCTATATGCTTAGATCTATCATGAAACATAGGATTAATCGAGAGTTTAATGCAACTCTGATTATCACAATGAATCACTGTCAGATCTAAATGAGAACCAAACAAACCAACCAAGATCTTTCTCATCCAGATAGCCTCACATGCATCTTGACTCATTGCCATGTATTCTGCTTCCTCTGAACTGAGTTCCACATATCTTTGCTTCCTGTTGTACTAAGAAACAATTGTAGATATGATACTAAAGATTCCCCCTGATGTGCTCTTTTTGTCCATTGGGTTGCCCTCCCAATCTGCATCCGTGAAGCCATGCAAATTCACCTCATTTGTTTGTTTGTACCATAATCCATACTCAGATGTGTCCCTTAGGTATCTCAGGACATGCTTACCCATCTTCCAAAAGATATTGGTAGGCTTAACCATCGCTTTACTCAGTTGGTTAACCGCATAGCAAATGTTTGGTCTCGTGTTCACTAGATACAATAGCGAACCCACTAATTGTCGATAGATAGTAGCATCCACTGCCTCTCTAGAAGTAGTATCCTCTTTCCTCCAGTTTCCTGGAAGAGGAGTATCCATGGGTTTGCAGCCCTCCATGTGAAATTTACCCAGTATCTCCCTTGCACACTTGCCTTGAGACACAAAAGTTTCACCATCTTGCTGCCATATTTCCAATCCATGGAAATAATGAAGGAGGCCCATATCCTTCATCTCGAACTCCTTTACAAGGTCCTCCTTCCATGAGTGTATCAGTTGCTCAACACCAGTTAGTATTAAATCATCAACATAAAGAACAATGATTAAAATCTTACCCTCCACCATTCCATCAACCCAAGTGGGATCCTGCACTGCTTCCTGAAAGGAAGATGGTTCAGTGACAATACATTTTCTCATGATATCCATGTATCCAGTATATAGATCAGGAGACTGTCTCTATTTGTGCTGTGAAGTAGGGTCTCCTACATTCTGTGCAGCATCTAGTCTCAATCTATCAGCTTCCGTGGTGCTCTTTCTGTCGTTTCTAATGGATGGCTCTGCATGAGTGGCTTCCTCCACTCCATGAATCTCCTCATGTGGTTGATCAACATCTTGAGACTCATCTTTGGGAACCAGTAGTTCCTCCTCTGCATGCCAGTCTAGCTCCCTCTCAAGCGATAACCGCATGGATTTCCCCTCATCGAATTTTATATCCCATCGCATAATAGTCATCTTACTATTAGGAAAATACACACGATAATTATGAGTTGTTTCTGTGTACCCCGCAAATATCCAAACTTCAGCAGTCAGCTCCAGCTTCTTCCTGGCATCCTTAGTCACATGCACATAAACAAATGATCCAAAAATCTTAAAGTGAGAAACATCTGGTTTCTTACCAGTGAAAGCTTCTTCAAGTGTACTCATACCAAGTACTCTATGAGGACAACGGTTTTGCACATAAACTACAATGTTGCATGCTTCCACCCATAAATGCATTGGTAGGCCCTGATCATGCAACATCGCTCGTGTTGTACCCACGATTGTTTTGTTCTTCCTCTCTGCGACCCCATTTTGTTGTGGGTTATGAGGCGCTATGAGTTCTCTTTGAATTCCTTCTTTACTGCAAAAGTCTTTGAATTCATTAGAGATGTATTCTCCACCATTATCGCTCCTCAGAGCCTTCACTTGCTTCCCCAACTCTTTCTCCACCAATGTTTTAAACTAACAGAACTTTAAGAATGTTTGATCCTTCTTCTGCATGAAGAAGATCCAGCATTTATGAGAAAATTCATCAACAAAAATAACATAATACTTATGTTTTGTTGTTGAAGCAACCGAGGATGGTCCACACACGTCTGTGTGAACTCTCTCCAGGATCACCGAAGCACGGTTCTCCTTTTCATGAAAGGTGGACTTTACATACTTCCCCATGGTGCAACCCTTGCATTGATCTAACTAAGCAAGTGTTCCCATTGGAAGTATAGTAGATATTTGATGCATGAATTTCAAGGATCCATGATGAAGATGGCCCAATTGCCTATGCCATAATTCACCCTCATCCTGGCTCACCACTTTTTATGCCTATCCCATCATGGCAGCGCAGCCATATAGCTCCAACTTGTAGAGATTCTTAATTTGAATCCCTATCTTCTTGATTTGACCCATTGTTCTATGTCGCAAGCAAGATTTTCCATCGTTGAAAACAACGTCATAGCCGTTGTCCTCCAACATTGCGACTGAGACCAAGTTTTTTTTCAAACCTGGAACATGCATAACATCTTTCAATTGAAATGGTTTACCTGACTCCCTTTGAAAGGTAATGGTAGCAATGCCAGTCGCACTGTATCGTCCATCGTCGCCCATCTCTATATGCATTTTGAGATCTTTCTCCTCCAAGTCACTGAAAATCTCCCTATCTCCCTTCATGTGGAAAGAAGAGCCACTATCCAAATACCACACTGATCCCAATGCACTTGACACCATGCATGTGATCAAGGAGAAGTCAAGTTCAAATTGCGAGGCAAGGGCCTCACCAGCTGCAACTCCAGTAGCCTTCTTGTTCTTCTTCTTCTGCAGACAGTTAGTAGCGAGATGCCCATGTTTGTGATAGTAAAAACACTCCACTTTAGACAAATCCAGCTTCTTGCCTTTAGACTCGAATTTTGAATGGAATTTCTTCCCCTTCCCTTTCCTTTCCTTGGCAGCCAAAGCAAAATCCTCTTCATCATCATGTTTTGATGAAGAGCCATCTCTGGTGTTCTGCCTGAACTCGTCCTGCGCTAGATCCGACCATAGTCATTCCCATTCTAGCATTTTTCCCCTTCCATTGACAAAGACTTAATAACTATGCCAATTCTTAGGAAGTCCTAGGAGAGCCAAGCTCACCAAATCATCATCAGCGACTGTTACTCCCACACTCCCCAGCTCATCCTGACATTGGACAAACTTCGTGAGATATTTTGGAATGGAGTCGCCCTTCTCCATCTTGATCTTCCTGAGTTTATCTTTGAGTGCCAATTTCCTATGGCCGATGTTGTTTTGGAATAGATCCGTCAAAGCCTTCCACATTTCATATGGTGTGGATTTCCCATGGAGGTTTGAGACAATGTGGTCTCATACTCCCTCCAACGGGATCCTCCTTGCCTTTGCCACTTTATTTTTCCATGCATCAAGATTTGCAGTGTCTGCAGTATCTGGCTTAGGAACATCCTTGTCAATGAATTCCTTCAAGCCATTATCTTCAAATACTGCCTCCATCCTGTCCTTCTAAGCAATGTAGTTCGAGCTGCCCTCGAGTGCATACTCTAACCTCAAGCCATTGAAATCCATTTTGATATTGACTCAGTTGTAGCACCGAGAAAGTCTTTCTGCAAATTCGAATTCTATCCAATCACAAACTCAGCTTCTCCAATCTTCTGCGCTTTGATACCATGTAGAAATTTTAATAAAAATTATGTATTGCCTGGATTCTCCTGATCTAACAATTATATGCCACTGTTAAATACAGAATCACTTCTACTAAAATTCTTGTGGAATTTAAAACACGATCGCCAATTGCAATATCAAGAAGAGAGATCAATCACACATAACACAGATGTTTTAGCGGGAAAGCATAAAGATAAAAGCCCCACTATAATATATTATGTATATATCATGGATCATGAAACAATCTCATACAAAACTCTAATCCAAGAGCTCTCAGTACAATATACAATCGTCTCACACTGTCATACAAAAAATTGGCAAATTCATGTGCCAATTTACTGTCTCCTCTACGCAATCCCTACAATGAATGAAAATCCCTCTTGCCTAGGTTGCGCATTCCTCGTGGGAACATCCAATGTGTGTGTGGTTGCATGAGTGCACTCATTAATGTCACAACTAATAGTCAAACTGTCCCTTTCACCTACATCTCAACTAGGTCTCCACTAGATCTGACATGCATGTAGTTAATAGTGGTAAATCTTCAGTTGCATGTGAGACCACTGATTGTGAATTAATTAATAATTAATTCACTGATCTCTCACTAGTGTAAGTTCAGTTACAACTAGTACAACTAAGCTTAACTCACTTAACTGAGTTAAACTACTTTACAACTCACATAACTACACATATAACTCTGTTACAACTTCGAATCACTCAGTTACAACTTCGAATCACTCAGTTACAACTAATTCAACTTGCATGTCCCACCAGTCAACCTTTGAACTCGAATTTCCTATAGCTAATTGATTTTCCACTTCAATTAACTATTTCCAAGTGCTCATTGAGAATAGATTCATATTTATTGTCCAACTATTATTAAGGGATAATAATAGTCGACATACATCTATAAATAGAATTCACTCACCATCTATAAATAGACATCATATAAAAATAGAATTTGTTGATCATCTAAAAATAGACTTCCACCTAAAAATAGCCTGAGGCTCCATCCTAGTGTAGGTGCATAATTTGCACTAGGATCTTCTTGTTGAATCTCAACACTTTTATCAAACCTTAGAGGAAAAATTTTATGGTATTTTGAGACCTGGTGCAAACTCCGGTTTCCAGTCATGGCAGGTCTTGCACCAGGGTCTAGGCTATGTATTTTGAACTATGATTATTGAAACTAATATCAAAGCTAACTTACACAAAAAAAAAATTAGGAATTATATATATATAATTTTTTCAAAATATTATACATATAAAATCTTAAAGTTATATTATTATCTATCCAAATCTTGCACATGTGCAAAACTATGAAATAAATACCTCTCACTTCATGAATCTAAACAAAATTTATGAGAAACAAATATTTTTTACCATTCCAATGTTTTATTTTATTTTTATTGTTTTTTCCACATCAATAGAGATTATTGAAATGATAAAAAGTAGCGACTTTGATGGGTGATATACATGGTGCCATTTCCCCATAGTGTGCCTTGCAATCGTGCACCTCTCGAGGGTGTGTGGCACCACAACGTTTCACACTTGGATGTTTGGAAACACCAAGGTTACTTCATCCACACTACGCCTCTTCACCTAGGCCATACCCATTCTTTGTGCTAGGCTACCAACGAGTCACACTCCTACTCTAGTGCAACTCTTGTATACTTAGACATTTGTTAGTTGCTTTAACACTTAGTCATTTTTAAGCATACATCCAAGAACATGAGAAGTCAAGAGAACAATGGAACAAATGAAAGACAAACATAGATGTATTGTGGGCGGCACAAATCGTGTCTAACACCCGACTAAGTCTTTTTTATAGAATAACAATTACAACATGAGCACTACCGACTCAGTTTATAATAGGTTAGAGTCAAATGACTTGCCTCAACTCACCAAGATCCTCATGAACATATATGTCACCAAGACTCTTCATCGCAACCATCTTCCCATCCACTTGCAATTCACCTCAGACATGCCTCCAACCACAAACTTGTTGTCTCTTGATTTATATAGACTTTGCCTCTTCGTTTCCACAGACTTCACATATTTTGGTTCTTCCTCACGCATGCCTCCATGGACCTGTGTTTCCAAACTTATCCAAAATATTCCCAAGAGAAATTCACCCAACTCTATCCATCAAACCCTCCTCCTCAAGACAACAAAATTCCTCCTAGAGTGGTGCGACTTAGCTCCATGAGGGAGCTCCTCATCTTCGTCTACCTCAAAATCATAGAGCTCTCCTTGTCTCTTTGTCGTGCTAAAACTTTCCTTCCTTGGTTGTGTACCCATGTCCTCTTATAGGTTCTCCAAAGGTCACCATCGCAAATCATTGCGTCCTTTGGGGGTGTCGCACCCATTTGCGAACCCATGTCCAATGAATCGTTGTGGCCCTTCATGGACCCGATCACCCAATGAAACCATGAGCTCTCAATTGTCATTCCCCTTGGGATCGGCATGCCCATCCTTGGTGCGTCCCTCATGCCAGCACACCCCATCTATTGCATCGGTTGGTCCTCTTAGGTGTGTGCGCCACTTAGGTGATTCAAGTTGACTTGCCTAAGTGTGCCCTCCATTTCTTAGTTGATTTTACCTTCGTCGATGGAGCACCCAAGTCTTTCCCTCAACTCTTCATCAAATCATCTGTTGTTTGACTTGTATCGCTAGGCACCTTCAATGGAGTCATCCCTTGGCATGCCGTGTGCTCAAGAAACCCCAACTCCCCTCTATATGAAGATGTTTGTCTCCTCATTTGTATATATCGTCTTTCTTGCCTGATTCTGACTGTGGTGGAAGTGCACGTGTCCGAGATAAGCTCCCAAGGCCTTGCACATGGCATCATTAAAATTTAAATGCCTCTAGTTTAAATAATCTTTCATTAAGTGAATAGGCGTATAATCATACCATATGCTATATTTGGCTCATGAGTAGCTTAATGTTTTTGTGACTAGTTAGTCAGATAGGGCCGTGTTATTTGACTACTACCACTATAATCTCCAGGCATGCCAATGCGGCCCCTCACACGACATACAAGGTAAGTCGAGGGTTTTGAAACGGTGACTTGACATTAAAAAGTGCCTCAACAGTACACTCCATCACCGATTGTTCTACACCCCGAGGGATTCATGAGTAACTTATTTTATTCTTATGTTGATTGGTCAATTCTTTTCGCAAATTAAATATGATGTAGATGATTTGTTTTTGTTCTCTAATTTGGTAAAATTTATCGTAATTCAAATGCCAATTGATAGTGAGGATGAGCTAACTCGTCACCATTGTTTTAAAAAAATTATTCTACATCAAATGATAGTGAGGATAGTCACTGTCCATGAATATGAGCTAGCTCATCACCGTTATTTTTAAAAAAATCATGCCACCATAAATAACCTGCTAAGATTACGTACAAGCTCTTATCTAATCAAAAGAATTTTTAGGGATTACTCTGGGATCAAAAAATGTTTAGACCTAAACAGTATCCACAAGAAAACAAATATCTTGTGTGGTCATCATCTAGGCTACCTCCACTAAGATCATATGATACTTGGATGAAATATTATCATTCATATAAATGGATATTTATGTGATCATATCATATGTTTATAAAGATTTATATATTTGAAATTTGCTTCCATGTTTACTTCAATGCTAACTTACTTTAGGTATATGTTATATTTTGGATATATTTCAATGGATTGATGAGAGAAAAAGATAGAGTCTACAATGTAATATTTTAATGTAAGCTTAGGAGATTTTGTAATATTTTTAAGATTAAGGATTTTAAAAGTATGTGTCGTTATAATTTGGATGGATTTGTGATATTTTTTAAATCAAGTGTTGGTCTTAGAGTAAAATATAAAATTATTTTTTATTTGCTAAGAACTAACAGGTAGGAGTGAAATTTTGCCCCCCATTGTTTCAAATAGTATGGTTTTCCTTAAATAATAATGATAGGTTTCTCCACCTTCAAATTAAAAAACTTTCTAATTAAATATACACTAATAAAATTGTATAGATAGTAATTAGGGGTATAATGATAAAATTGAAAATCACATGTAAATCAATGTTTTTTTTATATTTTAATGAGGTGTTGGGGTCATGGAGATGGTCAAAACTATATGTGCCTTGTTACATGGTTTTTTACATTTTTGAATATTGGAGTCTTTGGAGATATAAAAAAACTTTATGTAGTGTTTAGAGTTTCTATTTTGGAGAGATGTTGGAAGTATTTGTGATGGTAGAAATGTTCTATGTAGAGTTGTTGAGAGTAGAAATATATAGAATTGAATAATTCAATAAGTTGGCACAAACATTGTGTGTTTTGTGGTAAAACATTTAATGCAATTTCAAACAATATATTAGCATAGATCCATTTTAAACCTGGATTTATCAAGCATTAAGAGAGATCAAATTTCTTAATGTGTAAATTTTAATTTATATATAGTTTTCGTCTAAATATGTACATAATTATTTAATTTTTATTAATTGGGCCAACTTTATTTTTATTATAATGTATTTAATTTAACTTAACCCAACATCTTCTCCATAGTAACATGTAAAACACTTCACAAATGCAATAAAAACACATATTCATAGAATTGTACACTATACTATAAAATATTTAATGCAACTTGAAATAATATATATACTATTAAATATTAAATATGTTTGTAAAGCTATACTCTACCTAGATTTGTAGTGCATTGCTTCAAACTATAGTGAATGCTCTTAAGCTTCGTGCTTATTGATTAGTAACTTATGATATCTTTGTAGTTAGTTTTATCCATCAAGATCCGTAGTATATATTTCCCTTCTCATATTCTCTCTTCATAGGTTTGAAATTTTGATTTTAGTGTTGGTTTATATGTATATTTTTTTATATTCTCTTTTCATAAGTTTCAAATTTTGATTTTAGTGTTTGTTTATATGCTTTATATTTAAGGAAAAATGTTAAACCTAAATTTCACCCATAATTTAATTTTATATATTTATTAGATTTAAATCTAAATTTCACCCATAACTTAATTTTATATATTTATTAGATTTCATTAATTATGTTAACATTATACATACAACAACATTGTATTTAATGTTATCATGGTTGAAATGATGCATTATTAACTTAATTGTTGTAAAAATATAAATCATTAAATTTAAAGTCACTTTATTTAATACTTTACATTTCATCCATAACATTTAATTGTTGTAAAAATATAAATCATTAAATTTAAAGTCACTTTATTTAATACTTTACATTTCATCCATAACATTTAATAATGTTATGGAATTAATGTATAATGATTATTTTATTAATATTTGAAATTAAAAAATTATTCATTATTTTTTTTATTTTAAATTTAATAATTTAAATTCTAATAATTTATTTTAAAAAAACTCAAGCAACAATAACATTAAATATACTACTAAATACATATTAATTAATTTATTAACTTCTCAAAAAAAAGAAGTCTTTAACCAAGTCCCAAGTCAACTATAGGAATAGATTTATTAAAACCATCAAACAAATGTTAAGATTTTCAACAAACTAGTCACAATTTTTAATTTTTAATAGTTGTCATCATTAATAGGTCATAAGGTTTCATTGATACTTCTACAATTTCTTCCTTCCCTCCTTGTAAGGTTAGGTTATTTGGTTTGAGCCTTCACTTGAGTTAATAAGGAGCTTAGCTTGACAATTCCTTCTTTGAGAATTGAAGTTACCTCGTCTTATGTATATATTAGTTGTTATAGAGTTGAAGTGAGTGAGAAACTACCTTATAATATGCACTAGTTTTGGACAAAGCTTGTAGATGACAAACAATTATGATCAAATGATGGATAGTGGAATCATGTTAATCATATTAATGGTGGATAGCTCAAATGAAATGAAATTCCAACTATGTTTGGTACACAATTCTCATTTCCAAATTAAAAAATTGAAAGTTAAAAATTTACATAAAACATAAAATGAAAGGCAAGAAAAACATCCAACAGCGATCAAATTTTCATTTGACAAACTGAGAAGATCTCAAATTACCACCAACACGTGAATCAAGAGAACCCTAAAAAAATTATAATTTTAACATAATAAATGGTAAAAAGCTAGGGATAAACAAAGCACTAAGATTTATTTAATGCTCTAAAGGTTGGAATATACACTATCAAATTTTAAGTAACTTTAAATCCGACAATGTACATCTAGAGAGCATCAAATCAACTACATTTGTGAAAAACAATAATAAACACCCAATTAATGCTCTACAGATTAGAATATACACCATCAAATTTAAAGTAATGACAATGTAAATACATAGTATTAAATGCTTTGTAATGTTGAGTTTATAGTTTGTCCTTGTGAAGAAACCTCAGTCTTGTATATCCGACTATTGCACCCAGTAAATTAGATGGTGAATAGTGTATATCGAATGGACAAAATACACCAAACAATAAGTCAATCACTGATTCACTACATGGTACCTAATATTAACCAACAATAAGTCAATCACTGATTCACTACATGATTCACTACATGGTACCTAATATTAACTATTAAATATCAGACTATTATACCTAGTCAATTAAATAGTCAATAATATATATTGAACAGACAAAATACACCAAACAATAATCCAATCACTGATTCACTCCATGGTAACTAATATAAACCATTAAGTAAATGTGAAGAAATGAAATGCTTAATATTTCTCCATTTCTATTACATAAACAGATGAATTTATACAGTCAAATTCAATAATACAATCTCAAATACCGGAAGAATTTATACAGTCAGATTCAATAATACAATCTCAAATACCTAATACGAATTCAAACTTCACCTCCTTTATAGTTTCTGCAATGAAACAATTTGTTTACGCCATGGAGCCTCGAAGAGTGCGAGGTTTGATAAAAAAAATGTCGAATCTCTGTAGGCCCAGTTGCCATGTATAGTTTCTGCACAAAATTAGCCTCGAAGAGTTCGAGGGTTGATAAAAAAAATTGGTGAAATCTATGTAGCCCCAGTTGCCAGCTAATTTTGTACAAAGCATATCTCAATATATGTAGTAGTTTAAACGTTTTATCTTTTGGTTGTTTTCAGGTTATTTTTTTAGTTTGATTTTGTTTCAAATCGGGTAAGGAATAGTTGAATCTATATATTTAAGTGGGTAAGTTAGTATAATTTCAATGTTTTAAAAGTTTTTCAACATGCTAAATCTATTTATACATTTAAAAATACAATTTAAACAACAATCCAGATTTACATTGCAAAATTCCAACCAAAAAACCTAAAAAATAGAACTTAGCCAAAACATGCTCACATATATGTGAGCCTATGTGAGCCTGTGTGAGCAAACTCACATATATGTGAACAAAAAAACCTAAAAGATAGAACATTTAGCCAAAACCTTATAGGAAATATCAAGATTATTCATTTTTCTAATCTTAAATTAGAGCTAGGATCAACCATGTGCATGTCCTGGAAACCGCTATTTCCATTTTTTCAATTCAAGTATAGCGTACATCATACGTTCTCAGATATTTTACACTAATGGTATCTGCATAATAATGCGTAGCGAATATACCTATTACAAGTTTTTACGTTCTCAGAAATTGCAATAATGACATCTACAGCTGCTGCAGAAAAGATGGCTGAGAATGCCCATTGATGGCGACGTCTGGCCGGACCTGATTCTCAGAATGAGAGACGGTCTCATGGTGATCCGGATCCATATGGGACTCTTCGATTATTCTGATCCTCTCGGGCTGAACCCACCTGCCCTCGGAGTTCTGGATCAGTCCTTTGTTGGCGTCTTGCCTCCAGAAGGGAGGAACCAAGTGGTGTTCCTTTAGAAAATCGCACGACTTGTTCACCAGAGCCGGATCACGGCGCGACGTCAGACAGAAGCGCTGTCCCCGCCCATGGTATCCGTCCAAGAGATGGAGATGGGCCTCCAGATTATGGAAGCAGGAGGAATCGTTCGTGGGCTTTAAGAACGGAGACTGTGTGTGATCAAGAACCAGCTTTACCCCGACGTGGCAGTAACTCCACGGAAGCTTATCGATCCACTGCTTCATCATCTTGAACGTTTCGTTGAACAGAATCCCGGGGACCTTCGGCACGATATCGTGCACATTCACCACTCTCAGAAACTTGAGCCCCAACTCCTCGCACCGATCCTTGAAAGCAGCGTTGCCCACCCTCGGCCCCGCGAACGAGAACACCGTTATGGGAATCGACTCCGCCCGATCGTCGCTCTCGGATTGGTTCAACCCCAGTTCCGCGATATCGTACGCGCTCAGCATCGCCAGCGCGCTCCCTAGGCTGTGGCCCGTGATCGTTATGCTCAGCTGCTCGCCTTTGTATTTCTGCAGCAATCGCCGGAGCTCCGACAGGACTTGATCCCGTGCGCTGCTTTTACAGAACCGGCAGTCCCGTTCCCGGGCAGTGTACAGACTCAGGAACCCCGATTCGATCTTCACGTCGGGATGGGGATGCACGTAGTTCAATTCGGCCGGTCTCAGATAATCCATGAGGTCCGCGATCCACTCGAGATACGTCACCGTTCCTCTCCACGCGATCACGATGTCCCGCCGTCCGAGCCTCTTGATCTCCTCCTCGTCCGTGGCCACGGCTATGAAGCCCATCCAGTTGGCGTGAGTGCTCCACATCTTCTGAACGCGGGGCTTCTGGAAAAGGCCAGTGAGATTGATGTTCGAAGTGGCGTAGAGATACTTGGTCACTTCGTAGCCGTAATCCGACATCCCAACGCCTTGGAAGAGCTCCCTGCGATGATACTTGCAGCTACCGCAGTACTTTGAGAAGGGATCGAAGTCAAAACCGTCATAACAGGCCTGGGCGAACTCTCCATATCTGATGATCTCCTTTCGCAATATGCCGTCCATGGGATCAAGCAGCCCTTCCCAGTTATTGGCGCCCTGGATTTCCCTCCATATGTCCTCCAGATTCCTCTCGGGCTTCGACGCCTCGGAGATCTTTGGCTCAGTTGACTCTTGGACGTCTAGGGCGTCGAGCGTGTTCGACAGGAACTCGGTCTGGGCCGCAGAGTTTCTGACTGGCAGCGCCCTTTCTTTCATGGCCTTCATCAGACTCGGGCCATTATGCGGTTTCCTGTTCCAATTAATCCATTGCCGATCTTGCGAAATTACTAGTCTCCGCATGTACGATGAAACCGCCGACGCAGGGAGGGCATGGCCGAAATTGGAAAGCTGAGAAACCGAGGTAGCAGAAGCTGAAGGGACAGAGGGCCTGAGTATTGTCGTGGAATTCATAGCTGCAAGAGAAGCGTGGATGGTAAAGCCAGGGAAAAGGTTAACTTTGATCAGATGCTCTGAAACTTAGAAGCAGATTATAATTTATAATTGTAGACGCCGGCCATGGTTACACACGTGAATGGCAAATGGGACAGTCAAAAGAAAAAATGGTGAAAATGCGGGACAGTCGAAAGAAAAAATGGTGAAAATGCGGGATGCTCGAAAACAAAAAGGAGCGGCCGAAATACGCGACGACCCACACACTACTGAGACAACTCACTTTTTCATCTCTGCAGCCCCGTGTCATCTCATTACTTGTTTTCTTCCGCTAAAATAAGATAAGATGTAAATTAAAGGCGTGGGCTAAACTACGTTTTATTTTTTTGAGTTTTTTTGTTGCGGTGATGTAAATTTGTACAAAATAATTATATTTTCTGTTGTTTAAATTGTATTTCTGAATGTATAAATGGATTCAGTCTGAGAAAAAACTTATGGAACATTAAGATTATATAACTTAACCACTCAAATCTGCAGATCCAATCATTCATCACCAAATTTCGAACAAAATCAAACCAAAAAAACAACCCAAAAACCTCTTAAAAAATTAGAACATTTAAACTACTACTAATATTTATATAGGTATTTACAATTATTATATTCTACGCTAGAGTATATTTTGGATAAAATTAATAACAACCTCCTTGAAAATTTGCATCGAAAAGGATATGTGACCATAAGGAAGGAAGTTTCTAATGTTTTAACATGTGACCATAAGGAAGGAAGTTTCTAGTAAAGTTACTTTTAGTGAGTTCATGGAAATTTCTAGTTCACTTACTTTTATGGACTTCAATTGACAGCGTGTCATTCAACTACCAACTTTATGATATGATGTCATTTAACCAATATTCATGTGGGTCCATTCTTAAAACCATCATAATGTGTGATGTTGGTTTTAGTGGGAAGAGTAATGATGTCAAGGTAGAGTATATACATTTTTGTGGATTAAGGAATTATATATATAATGGGTTTTTAATCCCGCGAATAAGGAAGATTCATATAGTGTTTTATTAAATTATGACCAAAAAATATATATGATTATAAAATTATATGATCATAAGATATAGGTGTCAATGTGGATCGGAGATACAAAGCCCCAAACATTAACAAAACTTAAATAATAAATTAACTTATTTCATTTGTTGATAAGGTTAAACATTAAAAAAATAATAAGTTTATATCATAATTAGACATAAACACAATTGTTGGTTCTCCATAACTATAGAGAAAGAGACATTAAATAGTAATAAGGTGGGCGTTATGGTTGTGAAGGTTGGACCCTAACTAGTTCAACCTCTATTTTTCATAGGTAAAAACCTTAAAAAGGTTTAATAAAGATTTAATTATAGATCAAAATAAGCTACAAAGTGGGTTTGATTAGTCATTGGAATGGCTAATGCACTATTTTAATATATAAATATTAGATTAAATATAAGTTGTAAAAGAGATATAAAAAGTCGTGTCTTGGTCAAAAAGGGTTAGAACAAGATTAGAGATTGTAATATATTTTCAAATAAGTATTTGATTATTATTTGAGGTTTTCTTTATTATAAAGTGTCATTTATGATGGGTTGTTTGTACATTTTTCATGTTAATTAAGGATGTATGTAGTGTTAATTTTTTTGTTGTAATTTTTCAGTACTTATTAGTTTTTTCTTATGCATATTGATGTTATGAGTTTCATTGGCATTGCTCCGTTTAAAATTTGATTTGATTTTTCTTCTTTGTCTTTTTTATGTGCTTGATTATTTATTGTATGATGTAACATATCATCTTCAATAATCAAAAACTAGAACTTTGGTCCAAGTCTTCATAGAGGCTTGAAGGTTTCATTAAATCTATGGAAATGTTTGGGGTTTCATGTAACATACCACTCTTGCACGCACCTGATGTGTCTTATTCTTTGAGGACGCTTGCGTGCATGTCATCTGGTTCATTATATGATTGTCTGCTTCGCTTATGGATTTTGATGATGAGATTGTGAATTATGATGTTATGTTATGTTATTTATGTATAGACAAGTGTTATTGACTGGTTTCTCCTGAGTGTGCAGGACTCTTGACAGATTGAGGATGTCGATGGCATCAACGGACCTCCTTGGACTACGGATCGAGTTAGGGAGTGGATTGTATATGGTTTGGGTATTTCTGTTTATGCATATGTGACATATGACTGGGTATATTATGATGTTGTTTACGGGTCGTTGACATGTTTCGTTGATGGATGCAGGATGACGATTGCTTACTAATCAGACTCACATTAGGAGTAAAGGGGCCATGCACGACAACCAGAGATATTGAGGGAGAGGTGTGGAAGCAGCCCTGCCACAACCTACTAGCACTCTCATCGTGGCTCGAACTGTAGGTTAATGATTACCTAGTTCGAGAGATCCACGATGTTGTGAGGGCAGACTGAGACAGTCGCTCACGGAGATTCTAAGGGGCGCACAATAAAGCAGGGTCCTTATTCCTTAGAGGCCCTTAGACTCTCGCAAGGTCGTCTAATCGAGTATTGACTCTAAGGGTTGGAAAACTACCAAAATCAGTTAAAGGAGAGTGGCACCATTGGAGCGTGTAGTGCATCTTGAAGGGCACGTCGCATAAATGAAACACGAATAAAGGTGAGTGGCACCCTTGGAGCACGTAGTGTGTCTTGAAGGGCACGTCACGATTTTTAACACTGGTGAGTCAATGAACCTAGGTGCCTAGAAAACAATGTTTTATTTTGACATGGTCAACCTTAAAATAATTGTTGCATTAGTAAAGTTTATTAATTATAAAATTTCCCTTAAAAAATGCTAAGCCTAGTTGAAATTAAAGCCTAGGTCTAAATAGGGTATGAGGACTAAAAATTAATTAATAAATTAATAAAAGAGGGGAATGAAGAAAAAATCAAAATAAGAATTTAAAGGAGAAATAATTTATCTAAGAATTAATTATTGTTTATGTGCAAAGACATTCTAATTTAGAACTTAAACAAAAAGGGGAAAATAAATGCAAAAGGAATGTGGAACATAGAAATGAATCTAGTCTAGAGAACTTTCCTAAATAAAACTCAACTAAGCTTTAAGAAAGGCGTCAGTCATTAAAGGAAATTGAGGGAACAAAGGGACAGCAATGAGTGTTTTTAGGAACGCTTTTAGGTGGGTGAGGGAAATTGGCAATTAATTTAATTAAATAAATGAATTTCTGGTGCAACTAAGGGATCGGGTGACAAGTGTACGAGGGAGAATATTTCTTAATTAAAATTTAATAAAAAAGAATTTAATGTGCTTTTGGCAAGTGGTCACTCAGAGAATTCTATAAAATAAATGGCAGAGAAGAGGCATGCATCATGACTAGTATGCATAAGGTTATGCTATCGGATTTTTCTTGACTGTTTTTTCTTGTGGGAGTTGGGATACCCAGCTCGATTAGAGAGTAGTAGCTCGCCCTTGCGAGGCGAGCTGAGAGCTATCTTTTCTCTGGTTTGTGTGTGTAGCCCCCTTACGGCTCGGGGGCTCAGGGGAAAGAAGAGTACCCCTAGCGTTGGTTGGGAAGTACCAGTGAGGTCTCACCGATTAGCAAGCAAGAGCAAGGAGAATCGTCAACAGTCGGAGAACATCAACAAGCCATCAGCGAGTTACAGTACACATGTTAAATTTTGCATTTGTAAAGTAGTTAAAATTTGTGCGTGGATTTATATGTTGATGGAATTTTGTAATGGTTTCCGGGATTTGGATGTGTGTGAAATTTTTTTTTTTTTTTATCTCATAGTGAAGAGGTCTGTGTTTTTAATTTAAAACCTGTGTTTTTCCCTTCAAGATCGTTGCGATCTATTTTTACCTCAGTTATCTCACCCCTTCCTTCTCTGCGCATCTTCTTACTTGGTTATGTGAAATTATCTCATATCACCCAACGATTTATTTTTTTCTTCAGTGTTTTTTAAGAAGGACACCACCTCTGCTTTTATTGCTTTCCAGAAATCCATTAATCAATCCCTTTGCCTTTCGATGGTTATTGCTCAGCGAACTTACCCTGGTTGCCCTCAGTGAAAATCGATCGGATTTCATCCTCTGCGATCCTCCATTTCAGATCCTTGTGTCCTGCTTATACTCTCATCGAATTGATGGGTTTCTAACCTCTACCCTTCCTTCAGATCGTCGTGTTTTTATTTACCTCCTACAAAGACTTTTATGAGTAAAATTTAAACCCTAGCGAATTTTCTTTTTCCTTTTACGCGTTGAATGATAACCTCTGCGAAATGTCGTCGCAAATTTGGGCCTGGGATTTTTTTTCCTTCCAGGGGTTCCCCTTTTTTTATTAGTAAGATTTCTTGGCGATTGGTTGTGTACCTTATCCCTGTGGTCCCTAAAAAAAGGGAAAAACAAAACCATCGATTTTACCATTGTCTGCTCTGCGAGTCTCCATGGCTTCTCCCGTCGTTTTTCCCCTTTCGTTCAGCATTCCTTTCTGATATTTTTCCCATCATTCAAATTCCCTTTTTTCAACAAATCAGTCCTCGATACCTTTGTGTTGGGAGGCTTGCGCCCAGCCCCGAGCTCTCTTCGTGTCTAGCGAATTCGGTTGCTTGATCTCTACTTTTTCCTTGTTTCCCTTCCCTGTGTTATGGGAGGAGTATACCCACACAAACTTGTCCTCTCATCTCTGAGTACGGGCGTAGTGTTCCCTGAAAATTGTTGGAGGAATCCCAGTGTTATCCGAGTGTTTGTTTCCCACTTTTCTCCTCTGCGTTGTTGAGGGACGCCCAGGAAGAAACCCACACAAAATTGCCTCTTATCTCTGTGTTGTTTCCATCCATAACTCTGTGTTTGGTGGCGACAACATTTCTCTACTTATGGAGGAATTCCACACGAATTCTCGACCTCACCCGCTCAGTGAATTTTACCTCTGGACACACAGACAGTTATCCTTCTTGCCCGGCAAGTCTACACCCATTTTACGAAGTGTTTCATACTCTGTCTTGTAAGGCATGCCCAGGTTTAATTTATTTGTCTCCGATTGATCTATGCACAGGTAAAGGATCATATTCTTAAATTGATCGCCCACATTGATTAATGTTGTGCAGGGTTAATTAAGTGGCTAGATATCTCAAGCAACTCGAATAGTTAATGTAAATGATGATTTGTTAATTTGAATGTTCACGCGCAATTCCATAATGTGATATAGGACTCGTTGAATTTAGACTCCTTGCGCGGACTAAATTATAGGTAATGTTTGGTCCTAGATATTATCTCTCTTGCGCATAATGAATTTATGATATGGTGAATGATTGATAGGCCTTAGATCCTTTGCGCAATGAATTAATTGGTGATACTCTTGCGCCTCAACTCAAGGCGATGTATGATTTTATGTGTGTGATTAGATTTCCTTACACAACAAATAAATACAATCGTTTACCCTGCGCCTTCTCTTATGTTATCATATGATGGATTAACAACCTTTACTTGCGTCATTAGATGTATTAATGAATGATGGATTTCATGTCATAAATGATAGTTATAGAATTTGGACTTCTTGCGCTTATGGATTTTATGCAATAAATGATGGTTGTAGATTTTAGACTTCTTGCGCAAATGGATTTTATGAGATAAATGAGGGTCTTAGATATTAGTCTTCTAACGCATAATGAAAATTATTATGATAGATGACTGCAATTTGTGATTGGGCCTTGGGCCTCGAAAATATCTGATAAATGCTTTGCGCCTTGGATTAATATGGTCTATTATTTGTTATGTGAATGATTACCCTTGTGCCTTGATTTGTGATGTTTAGGATTGATGGATTGATGAGATCGGTGATCGTAGACTATGTTGACTTATCTAGTTGTGTGTATTGATCATGTTAGTGGGATGTAGACACCTCCTTATTCCTCAAAACAGTCGTCGGTCTTGAGACCTTAAATGGTTCAAATCAATTGGAACATGGGCTTGAGCGTTGTTTATGAGTCTTGGAGGTCCTAACCTTGCAGGGTAGGTTGGGCGGGTAGTATATTATGTGATTCTTGTCATTATCTTTATGATCCTTATGATTAGTTATGTCATCTTATGTTATCTTGGTGTCTCTGATGATTGCCCTTATGAGATGCGTTGAGTGTTTTAGATTTGTACTGTTATGCATCGTCATTAATCATAGAATGCAATGATGTTGGGTTGTTGTTAATTATTGTGTTAATACATCGATATATGTGTCGTGGTTCATGGTGATGATGTGTCGACTTGTGTCGTATTTGATTATTAATGCATTATTATTGTTTCGTTAATATATGTGATTGATGTGTCAATGATGTTGCTATTTATTGTGATGTTAATTTCCTAACGCAGCAATAAAAGAAAAAAAAAATTACCTATTGTACATCGCTTTTGTTATCGTAACGGCGGGACCGTTACATTTCACTTTAATAAAAGATAATTTTCCAGACTCCAAAAAACTTTCTTTACTCACTTTTCTTCAATTTCATTTAAGCAATATTCAAAAAAATATAAAAATACAAATCATATTAACTTGTTAACTTTCACTTTGTAATTTATGTATATATTATTTTATTTATTTGTTTTTCTTTTGTTAATTTCATTTTCTTTTACAAAGCAAAACAAAACATTTTTTTGTTGTTTCTTTATCTAATTTAATTTGTGTTGGCAACAATAACTTTAAAAAAAAAATCAAAATAAAATTCCACTTCACCACAATATTATTCTAAAATATTTTTTGTAAACACTAACTAACTTTCAGTTCACTTTACTTCTTTTAAGTATCTCACTTTAGCATTAGTATTATTCCATACTAACTCTTCACTAATTTTGTGTTACTTTACCGCATTAATATTATTCCATACTAACTCTTCACTAATTTTGTGTTACTTTACCTTTCTTACAAAATAAAATAAAAAATAATATAAATGCAAAATACATAAAAATCAAATATCTTAAAAATATAAAGTTTGTTAATTTATTTTGCTTCATTAACTATTTTATTTTTATAATTGCATTATTAACTTTCCAACAACATTAGTTTAATTTATTTTTCATAAACTTAAAAACACATAAAAAAACATATATTGCAAAACCATAAAAGAGATATGCATGCTTATACTTTTATATTGTTAGGGTCTAATGTTTAATTTTAGGCTATAAAATAGGGTGACCATTCTCGCCTCTTCTTGGTTTATCTGACCAAGAGGTTGAGATATTGGTGTTGGGAACTCTATAGTTCCTCAACATCAACAAGGAGAATTGGGTAGCAGATGCACTTAGAAGAAGTATGCAAATCATTCACATGGTTTCCATAAGCACATGTGAATCAAATATCAAGGAAAGAATTAGAAAAGCACAAGAAGAAGATTAACACTTTGTGCATGTAAAAGCATGCTTGGAACAGGAGACAAATGGGCTAAAGTACAGTGGATACCAACTACTAGAGAAAAAATTATTGACCTACAAGGGCAAATTGTACGTCCCATGTTTAGCTGACTTGAAGAGGCTCACAATGGATGAGCTTCATAAAATCCCATATTTTGGTCATCTTAGATACGAGAAAATGATAACATCCATGAGAAAGTTGTATTATTGGTCGGGAATGAAAAAGGACATAGCTAAGTACATTGTCAAATGATTGGAATGTCAATAGGTCAAGGTAGAACACAAGCACCCATCAGGGCTATAACACCCCTGGCCAATTCCGGAATAGAAATGGGAAGTCATCTCAATGGACTTTATCACAAAATTACCAAGGACGACAAAACAAAATGATTCAATCATGTTTGTTGTGGATAAATTGAGTAAGGAAGCTAACTTTATTCTGGTGAAATCTACCTACAAACCAATCGACATTGCTAATACTTTTATGAAGGAGATTTTCAAGTTGCATGCCATTCCAAAGATGATCATATTAGATCAGGATGCCAAGTTCACTTCAATTTTTTGGAAATCTTTGTTCACATGTTTTGGGACTCAATTACCATTTAGCACGCCTCACCATCCCCAAACTGATAGGAAAAAAAGAGGTTGAATTGGGTGTTAGAGGACATGCTAAGGATGTATGCAATGCATCATCCTAGGAAGTGGGAAGACTACTTACCCTTAGTAGAATTTTCCTACAACAATGGCTATTAGGAATCATTAAAGATGATCCCTTCTGAGGGATTATATGGCATAAATTGTAACATCCCAATCAGCTGAGATAATTTGGTAGACTGGATCACTCTTGTACCATACATGTTAAAGGAAATGGAAGTGGAAATAGAAAAGATAAAATAGAATTTGAAAGTGTCTCAAGACAGGCAAAAACGTTATGCAAAAAATAGCAGAATTAAAAGGGAGTTTTGTAATGTCCCTTTCCAAATAGGAGCTCCAGAGAGGAGACTTAATGGTCTAAATTGCCCCGTTAGACTATAGACAGGGCCAAAGAGGGGTAAACAAGGTTACTAGAGGTCACTCCAGTCACAGGTGTTATATTCGGAAAGTGACATTGAGCTAAAAAGGGTTAAAAGCGCTTTTAAGTCATTATGAGCTAAAAATAGAAGTCAACAATGAATTAGG
>ML778026.1:976606-998354 GCA_009831015.1 Picea engelmannii
TTAATGTTATGGAATTTATGTTTTGGTTCTATGAAGAATTGATATTCATTTCAAGTAGTAAAATTTATTGCTTCATGTGCTTGGTTAATTATAAAATCTGAAGAGAGTTGTGTAAATATATGTTATGTTGTTTGCCTAGATGATTGTTTGTACTTTTATAAACTATTGTAAGAAATTATTTGTAACTTTGAGTAAGAACAAAGTGTTGGTTGGGAATTTGCAGCCCATCTGTGTGAATTTAACTCATGGGTTAGTAGTGAAGGCTAAGTTGTCAAAGTCTTCATAGAACGTCTAAAGTTAAGAATGTATAATCTCTATTAAATGAATGATGTTCTCTATAATACTGAAGTTATAGTTCAGTTTTGGGAAGTGACCTGTCCCTAGTCAATAGTCAAGCCTTAGAACCTCCTTGGAAAGCTTAGTTGAATGATAAATATTATGTGGAAGCATGGGTAAAAGCCTTTAACTTCTAGCCAACAAAATAAGTTAGATAAGGGGGGGTTCATGGAATGAAAGATTAACCACAATTTTTGGTCTCATAAGTATAGGGTATTTAGTTGAGAGGATAAGATATTTTAACATGAGGAATATGTAAATAAAATAGAATTAGGAATATGTATTTTGTATTTAATTTTTGTCTTATTAAGACATGGTAAGAATGGAATTCTTACTGGATTTAATCAGTAAAACCATGTCCAAAGGTAAAAACTTGAAATAGTGGAGTCTTCTGTGAATAGTAGTAAAGATTTGCTTGAAAATAGGTGAGCAGTAAGTTTTGGTAAAAACATAACTTTACTATGGAAGGTTTTACCTCCAAGAGATTTATTTTCTAGAAAGAAATTCAACTGAATAAATATATGTGTATATATATTTCAATAAGGTTTCTTAAGAAAAATATGCACGATGAAGGGACGTTGGTAACTCCTGGAAATTTCTCAAATTTACTATTCATTGTCTTAATATGTTGAATATTAAGAATAGAAATTCTTATATTAAAAACTATGAATTTCTATCATGTGCATGAGAAGTGGAGAAGCTCATAATTTTCCCTTTCTCGACAAAGAACTAAGTTTGCTAAGTTACCCGTCATATGAATTTGGTCTGTAGGTTAACTCTGTAGCTTTAGAGAAATCACAGATAGTGCATTTCATTTTATTTATGCCCGGGCATATTTTTCCCTTATTTTCAACATTTTAAAAATATTAAAATTTCCCACCAGGATATCACGCACTAGGAGAACAAAGGAGGAATGCATAGTTGGTGAGTGTCAATGATACACCTGGGGGCCAACATGGCTGATATAATATCTGAGTCGGGCTCATGATCATCTGAGATGTAAAAATTAACAATTTGGTTGCAAAAGGGGATATCTAATATAACATGATCAACCACACTATTGTCAATCTTATGACTACAATTCATTCAATTAGATTTTAACCCTGGCCTTATAACATTTCAAATTTTTAGGTCTTGGCAACTACAAATATTGAACAAATTTTCAACTAGGTCTTCAAAGTTTATTTTGTACATGCAAGCTAAATGAAGGTTTTTATCTAACCATAAAAGGTTAGGATTGGATATGTTACTTAAAATTATAGCTTGATCACATTATAGTTTTAAAGTCTCTTAACAAAATAATATTACCTTCATTTATTAGATTGGAAATACCATATTCTAAGCCATTGTAGGGGCATACTTTATCTAAATATATGTTACTTAAAATTATAGCTTGATCACATTATAGTTTTAAAGTCTCTTAACAAAAGAATATTACCTTCATTTATTAGATTGGAAATACCATATTCTAAGCCATTGTAGGGGCATACTTTATCTAAATTGTTTTTCTTATCAAAGGCAAAAATTATAGGTGTAAAATAACAGATTTCCAAAAAGATTTTTTTAGTATAATTTCAAAAATATCTATCCACGTGTATAGGTTGAAAGATTCTTTCTTATAAAACTTAATATAAAAAGTAAGGTTATGCTTTATGTAACAAGTTATGCCACCACTCTGGATGGGGTGTCAGCTGGGGGCCATGAAGCCAGTGCATTTAATAGCCACGGTCATCGTTCTTCCCCCCAGACCATTAAGTATGATCAGCATTTACGGGAAGGGACGGGAAGACAGCATTTGTAGGATGGTAGATTTCATGGCACACTTAATGTCGCCACAGTACCAACCCTAGAATAGTACGAGGAGCATGCGGCCCGTCAACTCGGCTTCCTCGTCTTTTCTCCTTGGAATTCCATTTATAATCCAGCTGGTAAGTGATGGATTTGGTCCTTTTTTCTATGGTTCTTCCTTCGAATCCCATTCGCCACTCTGGTTCTCCCTCCCATGGCCTTCATTGTCTGCTTATGGTTTTCCTTTTCGTTCCTCCCTACTCCATGCCCAGAGAGTGAGGGAAGCCTAAGTGCAGTCCTACATATTATAGCTTCGTAGCCAAGCAACGTAGGCTTGGCTCCTCCTCTTCTTCCATGGCTTTCAGCCTTTCTATCACCAACCCTGGAGGCCCTTCTGGTCCATCATCTCCTTCCATTGCTCACAGCTAGACTGATGTGGATCCTCCCAGAACTTTCATTGAGGAAGAGCACCCTCAAGTTCTGCCACAAGCTCCCTGTGCTTCCCCTCTCATCTCAACTTCTAATATTCTTGCGCCACCCCACACTTCTGGCCCGATCATACCTACCTTTGACCCTGCCGCGACAATGGGAACTTGCATCGTTGAAGAGGAACTTCCACAAACTGAGCAGTTCAAGGATACCCACCCACCCAGTCAGCCACCTTCAGCTACGACTTTGGCGTCGGGCATCTCCAGCACATATCGTCTCTCACATGAGCAGCTTGAATTGATTTTGGACATGAGAAGGAACATGGCGGAACAACTCCACCGTCAGGACATCCTTAGCCGACAACTGGACATGTTGTTCAACTCTCTCTCAAGAGAGCCATACAAGCGAAGGTGTCCGACCTGCTTCCATCCTTTTGTTTTTGTTCCTTCCTAGTCTCCTTCACCTGGCAACAATGGCTCCATGGGCTTTCGTATTGTTTGACTCAGCTTTGTTTTTTTGTTTCAGTTACTATGCTCAAGACTTACATAAAGATAGCTCTAGGATGGTTATGTTTACTGTTTACAATTCACTGTTTTCACAAACCTCAGGACAAACCACATATTCTGGTTTCCATATGTATGGCAGAGCAGGGGGCAATTTTTGGCTATGTGTAATGACAATATTTTAAGGCAATAAATTATTTACTTACAAAAAAATACAAGCTATGCCATCAAGTCCTCTGTGAGAAGATCGTGTATTCTATATTAACTATAAGGCAAGACCATCCATATGAGGGACATGAGATTCTTTGCATTCCCGAGTTTCAACTTGCAAGATAATGTTGATTTCATGAGAAATCCACCTTAATTTGGGACCCTTCATCCATGGAATCCAAAATGAGAGGATCTAGAGTTTGGTCCTTATCCTTAAAAAATGCTTTTATATTTCTAATTATTGCCCATTTTTGTTCTTTCTTGGCTTCTTTTGCCTTTTGTACTTCTTTCATTATTTAGTTAGGTTTATCAAAATGAAATTCTCATTTATAAATATTCATGAACATTTAAGATTAGACATTTTGTTCAATATGCCATAATTGTTTTCAATAGAATTTCTCTTAAGGCAAATGAGCCTATTTTCATGCTCATTAAGTTTTTCCAACCCTTTTGTTGTGATGAAACAAGTTGTTTCTATTTTTAGTTTATTTGGTGGTTCATCATTTGACTATCCTTAAAGTGTCATTTTCTCCTTCTTCCTTTAAGTTAAAAATGATGATGTTTGAAGCTCCTTTATTTCATACATGTTCCAATTCTATTAGTTATCTCATTTCCTCTTTGACAAGTTTGATATCCAACTTACTCTCAATATTGTTGAAAACTATATTATTATTTAACTTCTCTTCTAACTCTTTGATTTTATTTGTTATTTTTAAGTTTTCGAAGTTTTCAACCTCCTCTTCTTGGGTCTATTTTACTTTCTTATATTTTTATTCCATTACTTTTAGTTTATTCTCCATTATTTATAGTGTCTTATCCAATGTTGGTATTCCATTATTTATTTGTTTCTCAATCATATCTTCAAACACGACATTAAGTGCCCACGCAAGCACGCGTGTACACACACATTATGTCAATTTAAATTTAGCTTATCTTGCTTCCTATACTTCATGTATTCACATAGATAGCCTAAGGCTATTTTTCTAAACCTTCCAAGTGTATTCAAGTTGGGAATTTTAGTTTTAATGCTATAATGGATGGCATATCACTCATTATTGCAAAAAAAAATAAACTATCATAAAAAAGAGATGTGGATAGATAAAAGAAATTATATCTACTTCGGGTCTAAATAAGGGAATGTGTGCTTGATCTGATTCAATGTTATATTGTTGTGTCAAGTGGTAGATCAATAAATCCATTGCTAAATAACCCCTAGAGATATAATCTTAATACCCCAATCTTTGTATAGATATCTTTTGCAAAGGGATATGTTTCAATAACATCTAAATAACTTCACTATAAAATAAATTACTAGCAAATAGATGGATATATTAAGATAGATCCCGAGGATATAAAATGGCAAGATGTGTTTGGACGCTTAGATTCACATAGAGATTGGAAAAGTCTTAATGAATCTAGAAAACAAGCTCAACATTCTTCGAAAAAACCTAATGGACAAAATATATTCAAATAGAAATAGATTGATCCAACAAGGTAGATCCCCAAAACACTTATACTTTGATTGTTGTTCAATAAATAAAAACCAATATTTGTTTTTCCTCTAATAAATTATAGGGCTAGGGTAAGAGGTGGCTAGGGAAAACCACCCTCAACAAACAGCGTTTTCCAATCTCATCAAATTGATGTATGAACCCCCGCCCCGACCCTCCCACTTGTTTGTGGGACAAGGGACCCTCACGATTTGACATACCACCCAACCCTTCTTTGGATTTGACACACACATACACACCTTGAGTGGGTCTAATGGTTAAAAACATATGTTTCCTTTTAAGAGGTCACAAGTTCAAATCCAAAGAGAGTATATTATTTTGATCTTAATTCTTCCTTAAAAAAATGACAAACATTTCCCTATATCATAGTTATTTTCTTTTTTAAAATGACTTAAATATTATTGCTCTTATTTTTATTTATTTATTTATTTATAACTTATACCATATCCACATTAATTTATGTTACACAAAAATACACCTATAAAATAAATTAGGGTTTTTACATCAATATTATTGTCAATAAAGATTCCCCTTTTATATATATCTCTTATCATTATATCAATACAATTAATTAAGAATGATTGTTAATATTTATTAAATACATATTCTTCCATTCACAATAAGTGTTAATGTTTATTACATACATATTTTTCCATTATTTAGACTTGCAAAGGCAAGTCACCCTTCTCTACATTTTAGATTTGCAAACACAATCTACTTGTGAATATAAAATGTGTCCAGTTTTTCCTTTAATTTTGTTTCTTATTTTCATTATTTCTATTATTACACTAACAATTTATTTTTTTAATTTTGTTTCTTATTTTCATTATTTCTATTATTACAATAACAATTCAATTTTTTAAATATAAAATATTTTCAATTTTTTTATTTTGTGAGAAGAATTTTAATTTTTTCAATTTTTTGTTTTTTTTTCTTATTTTCATTATTTCTATTATCACAATAAGAATTCAAATTTTTAAATATAAAATTTGTTTAATTTTTTTTTATTTTGTTAGAAGAATTTTAATTTTGTTTTCTTATTTTCGTAGCAATTTCTTTTTTTCCCTGCGATGTTTTTATTGATTTTGGTAATTGTCAAAAGAAGTCCTTGGTATTCTTTTTTTAATGTAAACCAAGATGAATACACAAACATGGAATCAAACACAATGCTTTTTTAACCTGAAATTTTTACCTCATATTGCACTATAACCTGAAATTTTTGGTTGAGATGGGTTCATTAGCAACATTTATGTTTTCCTGGTTATTTTTTCAAAAGGATGAGGGTTCGGCTCTAGGTTTTTGACCTGGAGGTAGGTGGCTCGCCATGAGTGGAGGTGTTGACAAAGGAGAAAGGGTTTACGAATCTAGGTAAGCGTTTTAAGGGGTAGGCACGATGACATGTTTTTTAGATCCAGTGGATGAAGCCATGTGCAGTCAAGCATGACTATTTAAGTCAGATGAGGAGTACAGAGACAATTTTAAAAATACAAGACTTCTAAAGTACGAGAAGGGTCCCTTTTTAAATCAATTTTATTCGAGTGATGAGATCAAGGCACTAAGTGTGCCAGGTGGTGGATCGGAGGGCTGTCAGAAGGATGCAAGGCTCATCGGGATCATCGATGACCTATTTGATTTGGAAGTGACGGGATGTTTCAGGCTCCACACTTAGCTAAGCTTCCCACGAAGAAATGTTATTATGATCCACTGGATAGGAAGGAAGGGAACGACTCTATTGCAGAATTCCACAAAGAGGAGAGTGTTGTAGGGGTTATGTTTGTTGCTCCAACAGATCTAATTGTAATCTCTCCTAGTGGCAAGGAAAGTCCAAAAGAGAGTGGTGGTTCAGGAGGGAGCTCCAGAGAGCTAGTGGGAAGCGAGAAGAGGTCTTCCGAGATAAAATCGTGGAAACCGAAGAGATTATCCACAAAAATGGTTTTGGGGAGAGATGTGGGTCTGAAGGAGGTCTCAGCATTGTCTTTATATGCTCTGGTAGGGCGTTTCAACTACTGGGCTTGTTCAAAGTCGGATATTGGCAGATGGATTGAGGAAAATTGGAAACCTTCTTTAGGTTATGCTTCTGAAACTCTGGTGCTAGTCCGTGGCTAGTTATGCTTCCATTTCATAAAGGTTGAATATGTGGAAAGGATTATGGAAAGTGTTTGGCTTTGTGGTTCTAAAAGTTTAATGGAAAAAAGGTGGACACACCTTTTTAACCCAGAGAAATATCATTTTAGGTTTTGTAATTTGTGGGTTTTGATGTTGGGATGTCCTTTGGCTTTCTGGAATTTTGAAGCTTTTAAAGCGATTGGAGATACTTTGGGTAAATTCCTTCATGTGTAATCGAATCTGCTTTCTGGACAGGACCGTAGAATTGGAAAACTGTTGGTTGAGATAGTTCTTCAAAAGGGTATGCTGGCAGATTTGGAAATTGAATGGTGAGGGTTTGTTCATTTGCAGAGACTGGATTACTGGGGGATCCCCTTTAGATGCATGTTCAGTAAGGAAGTGGGGCATTTGAAGAAAGTCTTCCCTGGAAAAGCAAAAAGACATTTCGATGGTGGTTCGGCATGTGTTAAGATTGGGTTAAGCACTCTCTGGCTTTGGGGATCTGTGATGAAAAAGAGTTTTTTGTTCTAGATGGGGACTCACAAGATCGATCCTTGAATTCTATTTCGTTCCTAGGTATGTTGAAAAGAAATTCCCCAACACTTTTTTCGTCTTTAAATTTGAAGGATTTAGAATTGTTACAGAGTCTTTGTTCGGATAGTAATATTAGGCTAGAGTTCTCTGTTGATAATAGTTTGACGGAAGTTGAAAAATAAGGGTTGTTTTGTTCGGGGAATTTGGGAGTTGGGTTGAGCCCAGAGGAAGGTTCCAAAGAGGGAATATCTCATGTAGAAAGTTTGGGAGTGGGTTTGGAGGGGGAGGTTTCTTCTGCGGGAGGGATAGGGTCTTTAGAGTTAGAAGGTTTAAATGTTTGGAAGGAGAAATCTTGTAGTGGCACAAAGTCGGAGGGGTCGGTAGGAAAAAGGGGCTTCATGTTCAGGGGAAGGGAATCTACCCTTTAATTTTGTATTCAAGGCAGCTTCTTTGCCCATCAAAGATTTGAAAGGCCATTGTGGGGTGATTTTTTCAGAGGCAAAGGATTCTTTAAAACATTTTCTAAGGAACCTGTTTCTGTGGATGGAAATTGGTGATTCTTTTTCATTGGTGCAGTTTGTAGACCTGGTTGTAGAGGAAACCATAACTTCTTTTTTATCGTCGTATAAATAAGTTCTTAGTCGAACCCCTCTTCATATTTTTTTTGGGGGGGAGACTGCTTATGTTTCCTTACCTAAGTTAAAAACTAAAGATTCGGCTGAAGGAATTGGTGGTTGGAGGAATAAAAAGGATTTCTCGGATAAGAAAGGGATTGTATTTTGTGGTTTAGAGAAAGAGTTCTCTCCAATTAAAACATGAAGTGCAAGGAAAATTATGAAGGAGAAAGGAATTATTGGAGACATAGTTTTGCAGGTTTTGGAAGGTCCAAGGGCACTTATAGCACAGAAAGCCCTAGCGAGAGGCAAAACATGATAGTGATCTCACTAAATATTAGAGGAGTCGGAGGTGCTCCAAAATTTTTATCCCTTAAAAGACTGTTTGATCTGGTAAAACCAAATATAGTTATGATTCAAGAAACTATGGTCAACAGGAACAAGGCCAGAGAGGTGTTTTCAAAAAAAAAACTCGTATGGGATTTTTGTGTGGTGGATTCAAAGGGGTTATCAGGGGGTCTACTATCTTCTTGGAATCCCATAAAAGATCATTTTACTACTTTTTTGACACCTACAGGAATCTTATAAGATGGATTCGTAATGCAGATCAATAAGAAATTGAAGCTGGTAAAATGTTACGGATCGTATGATGATAGACAATTGTTTTGGAACAATGTAAAGGGGGATGGTATACTAAAGGAGTCTGATTTAACTTTGGGAGGAGACTTGAATTTCACAATATCTGCGAGGGAAGTTTGGGGAAGTTCTACTAGAAGTGATATGTTGGCTTCATTCTTTAATCTTATGATACTTGAAGAAGGTTTAATTGATGTAGAACCAGTAAAGATATTGCCAACTTGGAGGAATGGAAGGGGAAAACAGGATTTTGTTGCAAAAAGTTTGAATCTCTTTTTAATCAGTGAAAATTTGGCGGAATCGGGACTCAAGTATAGATCTTAGGTGGTAAATGTCAAGTTATCAGATCATATGTCTGTTGTCTTTCAATTTGACCAAGAATAGCAAAAGCAAAAGATCCCTTTTAAATTCAATTCAGTTTGGCTAAAAGACCCTAATTTTGTATACTAGTGCGTACAAACTGGCATAAGCTTTTGGATTCAAAGCTTTCTTCTCCAATAGATAAACTAGTTGAAAAGCTAAAATCTTTGAAATCCTTGGTCTTAAAATGGGGAAAAAAACAAGAAGTTAAAATCAAAAGAGCAATTAGTCCAGCTTGAAGTAGACTTGGATTTTCTTTACTCTACTTTTCCTGGGGGTCTTGAGGGAGAAGATGATAGGAATCTGGTTGCAGAGAAAGAGAAAAGGAAATTGGATTTATTAAAGCAAGAGGAGGAGACTTGGAGACAAAAAAGTAGAGTTAGTTGGCTTAATTTTGGTGATAGAAATACAAAGTTTTTTCATGCCTATGCCAATTTTAGAAGACATGCAAATACTAGTTGGGAAATTAGAAAGGAGGATGGTTCGGTGGCTACTAGTCAGTAGGAATTGGAAAAAGAAGTTGTCTTATACTTTAAAAATATTTTCAAAGCTCAAGAGAATCTTTCTATTCTTCATCAGTTAGAACTTATCCAAGCTTATCCTAGACTCCTTTCTATGGAAGAGGGGAAGAGTATTGTTGCACCTATTCTATTATCCGAGGTGTTGTCCACTTTGAAAGGTTTTGTTGTTTCAAAAAGCCCTGGGCCGAATGGTTGGACCATTGAATCTTTCTTGGAATTTTTTGATCTTTTGGGTCCTGGACTGTTGGAAGTAGTGAAGGAGTTCAGAGTAAAGGGGAAGATAAATGGGGCTCTAAATGCTACCTTTATATCTCTTATTCCTAAAAGTGATAAACCTGAATCCTTTGATAGATTTAGACCGATTTCATTGTGTAAATTGATGTATAAGGTTATTTCAAAAATTATTGCTTTCAAAATAAAATCTTTTCTCTCAAAAGGTATGTCAAAGGAGCAGTTTAGGTTCTTGGAGAATAGGCAGATTACTGATGCAATTGGAGTAGCTCAAGAGACTCTGCATATTATAAAGATAAAGAAATCAAAAGCTCTCATTTTAAAACTAGACATGATGAAAGCCTATGATAGGGTAGATTGGTGTTTTTTAAGACTAGTCCTTCTGCAGATTGGTCTCAGTTTGGAAGTTGTTGATTGGATTATGGGGTGTGTAAGGTCAGAAAATTTCTCTGTGTTAATTAATGGCAGCCCCTCTGGGTTCTTTAGGAGCTCTAGAGGTTTGAGTCAAGGTTGTACTCTTTCTCCTCTGTTTTTTTTAATTATAGTCGAAGGTCTAAGTAGAATTCTATTGAAGCTTGTTGAAGAAGGAGAAATTGAAGGAGTCTCGGTAGCAAATGGAGTTAGAATTACACATCTACTTTTTGTAGATGATATTATTCTATTTGGAAAAGGATATTTGACATAATGGAAAACTTTAAAGGATTCTCTTGATTTGTTTTGCAATGCTACTGGAATGACCTTTAGTTCTCATAAGTCTCAATTTCTAGAAGCAGGATGGTCTAGGGAGGAGTTATTACTTTTGAAAGAAATCTTACCCTGTGAGGTAAAACCTTTAGATGTTGGCTTTAAATATTTGGGGATTTTTCTTAAACCAAATTGTAACCTTATTAATTATTAGAGGTGGCTGCTTATAAAAGTGGAGAAAAAAATCCCAAATTGGTGTCATAGATGGCTCACCTTAGGGGGCAGGTTTACACTTGTAAAATTAGTATTGGAAAGCATTTATGTGTACTGGTTGTCTTTGGCTAAGATTCCCAAAAGTATTTTAAACAAAATTAGAAGGAGGATGTTCATTTTTGTGTGGACTGGCAACAAAGAGATAGAAAGTATTCATCTGGTAAATTGGAACAGGATTGCAAAACCTAAGAAGATTGGAGGGTGGGGTTTTAAAAATATTTTATGTTTTGGCAAAGCTTTGGCTACAAAGAGTTTGTGGAGGAGTCTTTTTGGCCCTAGTCTGTGGCATGAAGTGATTCTCAAAAAATACCTAAAAGGGATTTATGTAGTTGAGTGGTTTAGGAAAGGGAGACTGAATGTGAAAGGAATGTCAAATTGTTGGAGAGCTCTTACTTCTTATTTTCCTATTATCACTGACTAGATATCCTGGAAGCCTGGAAATGGAGGGGATATTCGGGTCGGTTTGGATGCTCATATAGGAACTCAATCTTACTACAAACTATTTGAGAGATCGGTTTCCACTCTTCACTCAAAAGGTATTGTTAGTTTGGCTCATGTAGCTTCTAATGATACAAGTTTTGTACATGGTTTTAATTGGAAAAATGCAGAAATACTTGATCTTAATGGGGAACAAAAATTGGAATGGGAGAGTTATGCGAGGGGACTGAAACACTTTGGGTTTGTTTTATCTAATGAAAGTGATTCTATTGTTTGGTCTTGGGACAGTAAAGAAGGAAAAGTTTATGCAAAACATGTTTATGAGGTGCAATTTTTAGATGATAATGATGTTGGTTTAGAGGATTGGTTGATTGATATTTGGAATTGGCAGATTCCTTTGAGAATTAAATTATTTTTTTGGCTAATGATAGAAAATAGAATTTTAACTTGGGATAACTTGTTAAAAAGAGGCTTTTATGGTCCTAAGTTTTGTGAAATACTTCTTTAGAGGAAAATACACACACACACACACATATATTATATATGGTATGGAATACCATGGGTCAATGGTTTTCCAAAACCATGGGATGATAAATCTCCAAAGGTAAAATAAAATATTCACTTTTCCTCTTCTTTGAAACTTTTTCTTTTAAATTACTTTTCTCACTTTTTTCCAAATCTGGAACATTTCTTTCAAACTTCTTGGTGTGCACTTATACTTCTTCATGTGCCCCTTAAGAAAAACCTTTTCTTTTTTTTCTTTTCTTTTGTTTTTTTTTTCTCCTCTTTTTTTTTTAAGATTTTGTGCAGAATGAATTTTTTACTTTCACTTAAATGTGTAGAATATTTGATTTATAAATGGTCAATGGTCAATATGAGGTCTAAGATCTGATTTTAGAGAAACTCTATTTGTGGCCAAAATTTGGATTGAGACAAAGCTTTGATACCACTGTGGTGAACCAACTGGTTCACTATGTAAATATCCAAAATACTTGGAATATAAAGATATACACAAGAACAATAAATAATATATATATATATGTATATGAAAATATGAGATGATTAGAATGAGAATGAGGGCTCGTTTATATATCCTCACAGGGGGTGCCCTTTCATGAATAGACACGTCATTTAGATAAGACATGACTTTTGATTTATGATGTGTTTAATTATTATATTTAATCATGATTAATTATATCTATTTCTATATATATTGTGTTCATAACACAACCCATATCCCATCCACGCCTCCCAACATGTATGAAATCATCAATATGTTGACCAACCATGTCAGAGATGTCCTCCATAAAATCATCTACGTCATCGAGACTAATCACTTCTTCATCTTTATGTGTAGGAGGAAAATAAGGTTGGACAACTTCATCTTCATTAAGTGGGATCACGGATACGAATGTCTTGTCCAAATCTTCAATATGTTGTACTTCATCGGAACCTTCTTCTTCTTGCAGCTTTCTTCATGGACATGTTCTTCAAGCACTTATTTTGCAAAGGGTAGATGATGTTCATTTTCTATTTCACATTCTTTAACTGTCATCTCATCATCTACTGGAAAACCTTCCCTATAAAGAGAGTCCTTGAGCTCTTGGAAAGTGTCTGGCAAATTCTGAGTGGTTGAGCCCCAACACCTAATAAATTGCTCAATAAGCCTTGTGGAGGAAGGTATGCTCCTTGGATTGCATAATGTATGAGCCTAGCTTGCATATTCATGTTTTGTTCACGTATTGTTTTGTTTGCATTTATGCATAGTTGTTTTGCTACATTTGCTTGAAATCTTTTTACATGTTAGTTAGAATGTTTTTGGAAAAAAAAATGCAAAATTTTCTTTTTAGATAGTTGTGAATTTTGAAATTTTTCTTCATATGAATAAAGGGGTGAGTGTGCCACCCTTGATATCCAACGATTTGTTTGTTTAAGTGTGTGTAGGAACAGGTCTTACTGGGAGATGTTGAAGTTCTCATGCAATCTATGACGAGTACATGTCCCCAAGTAGGAGTCAGATGTTATCCCCCCATTCCTAGGGATAACTAAGGAGATGATATCTTGAGGCCCGCGGGTTGCAGACATGGAGTACTGAGAGGAAAAACAGCAGGAAGAGTCCCTTCACTCACCACACATCACCATTTGATCGATGAAAGCAACATCTACCACACCAGATTGACCCATAGAGGACATTAGGTCTTGCTTCATGAGGTAACAAGTTCAGTCTCATGGTAAGTGTCATTTTAATGAGTGAAGCATTTGAACATGTTACAAAGGATCCTTTCTTGATTTTGAAAACATTTTCTTGGAAATTATGCCTTTTTCCTCATTTCACCATGGTGGTTGACATGGTTTTCTAGTAAGTAAGTCACCCTCAGGAAAAGGGTTGCTACTAGGGGGTATCCTTGAAGGGTCATTGTACCATTCACGCACATACTTATCATTTTCCATACTTCTTCCCTTTTTGTCTCCTCACCTTTTGGGTCTTCGTGTATACTGAACCAAGAAGGGATTGTACCTTATTTTCTGGGAAGAAGGGGATAAAGGCCCAAAGGATTGTAGCTAGAAAAATATAAAAGACACAAAATCAATCCTCTATATGCTCGCCATAATGGTCCTGAGAGAAATGAAATGCTTCTCCATAAAAATTCAAGGACCTGTAAGATAAAATACATTAATTAAATGTCCCACTTGTTGAGGGAATGCATTGCGGTGTCTTTTAATTTCCTTGCACATGGCACTCAATGTGTTATAGCCTCAAGTGGCATTGTGATACTCTTTACCTTCCCTTACATATAGTTCTCAATGTTCGTACCTTAATCAAATAATGGAAAATAAAAGGGCTTGGAAAAAGGTTGCATTGAAAACGAGGATGAAACACACCCTCTACAAAGGCACCCATAAATGAGACAATATGATCCCTTGTATGTCAAGAAACCCCATGCCCAAAACTCACACCCCATCCACCTCATACTCTTTTACATGACTTAGAGAGGGTCCTCCTGGGAAATACTCCTTGACTTGGGGAATAATCTACCCAATAGGGCACCATGACAACCTTCACATACTTAAATTTGGCAAGCTTTTTAAGGTTTTTGAGCATTTGTATATTTTGAAAAGGGGGGATTCGATGCACATGTTTGGGTGGTTCTTTATTTAATATGACTTACTTGTCATGATACTTGTGAATTGTGGACCCTTGGAGGGTGGACTTGTTTGTCTTTTCGGGACCTTTCCAAGTGAAAGCTTGTTCATGGAGGCACAAGGTTGCTTGGACCTTCATAGGGGCATGAAGCCCACAGGTTGGATGATGTGCCCCCTCACATTGGACACCTGGGAGGATGATAATTGCCTTTGGAGGCACTTGGACACCATGTGATGATCATGTGCTATCCCCTTGCACCTCAACGTTGGCCTTTGGAGGCCCAAAACGTCACTTTCAATGCCCTAGATGTCACATGGAAGCTAGGGTTTTTTATGGAGTTCTCATGGTTGATGGTGATGTGACATGGTTGGATGGAGAGAGAGACAATTGGCATGCACTAGAGCACTTGGTGGTAGGTAACATGGCCTTTAGAGGCCCAACGATCTTCATCAAAGGGCTCAATGTCTCTCTTGGAGGCCTAACGTCACCCTTTAGGGCATGACATCACCCCTAAAGGGGGAATTACTTTATGTATTTGTAAATTTAAGTTGTAAAAGAAAATATAATAGGTTAGCCTCTCTAATTTGTTGTTTACATTTTAAAAAGTGGACAAATTGGTTTTAAGTGACCTCATATAAATAGACGTCGCCTCATTTCATTTTATCATCATGTGTTTGAGAATTACATACTCTCTTGGCTAAAATTTTCGGCCTACTTGGGAAAATTGCTCTATCTCTTTCTTAGTGTATTGTGGATGCTTATTTCTTCTCTATTGGAAGGAAGCTGGTTATCACTATCTCTTGATGCTCATTTTCTTGGTGATGTGATGGAATGTTCTTGGTAAAGAAGGGTTTTGCATGTTATCTCTTGAAGTTGGTAAGGAATTTTCTGCATAAGTGTGTTGTTTTTTCTTGTTTGGAGGTTTATTTGTCTATATATTATGAGGATTATAAGGGAATACACCCTCCATCAATATCCATCTTTTTTATCATTGAAAAGAGTTATTTTGCAAAGGTTTCTACAAGGAGTAAAAGGGCTTACACCATTGTAGATTTACCTTGTTGGGTTTTGTTTTCTCTTGGGAGTAAAAGGGATTACACCCATAGAGAAGTAACAAACCCTAGATTATACACAAGAGACTCCATTAATGCAATTAATAAGGCACTCATATACTTGCATTGGAGATTGTATATTCATGCATTGGTATATGTGAATTTTTGAGATATTGTAATGGTTCAAGTTGGATCTATTTCTACATGCTATAGAATTTCTTGTGACCTAGGGGCATCTTGATTGACCAAGTAATTCTCTTTGTTGTTATAAATTAATGCTACAGCCATTAGGGCTGCTGAAAAAACATCTTCTCTTCACTTATTGTTCACTTTTCTACCACTAAAATTCACTAGCAAGCTACCATAATTGGTCTACTAATTGAATGCTATATTTTGGGTGGATTGTTTGTTGATTTTGGTGCGTAGAAGTTGTTGCTATAGAAATAGTTTTCTACAACCATTAGGATTTTATAACACTTGTTGATAACACTAATTAACAACCCCTTAAATGCTACCAAATCTTTCTCTAACAATTGGGAATTTATCTAGTCATTTCTAGCTATGTTTCTATCGTTTTGCACTTGATTTTGGTATTATAATTTGCAGTTGATATAACTTGTTTACAGCATAAAATATATTCCCATACTTATGAAATTTTAGGACAACAAGGTTTCTTTCTAATTCCCCACTGGTTAAAGGCTTTGTTTATCATATATTGCCTTGTTTTGGGCATGGCTAACATTTTTTTACAGGTACACAACCTTGGCAAATCATTCAACAACCATCAAGACTCTTTATCAAGCCTCTCTCCATCTCCTAATTCCGAACTTTAGGGGAATCCTCCCATACCCTTTCACTTTCCATCTCAATCCCCCTAGGGACCCGGGATTCACCCCTTGTGGTGATTTCATCATCACTAAAGTGAGGGGAGTGTTTATATAAGGTGACAGTGGGTAAATACTCCCATAGTTTTCACACCTTTTTTGTTTGGGTTGGGATTTTCCCAAGCTACAATCTGTATGATAACATTCCCAATTCAAAATCTTTAAAATCTAACTTTAAGGAGAAAGTCCTTGTGTCAATGTGGTGATATCTTCTCTCACTTTATTCTCTTAGTGAGCACCAAAGATATATGTGTTGTTTGTATGTTCTTGTTAGTAGTCATCTTTATAATACCTTCTTAAATGCAACTTTGTCAAATCGCAATGACATACTATGGGGATGTCATTTTACATGAATATCATCACAACTACAACAACCACTTTATTGATACCTTTGATAAATTTACATGGAGATCAATTGACTTTTTACCATCATCTATTGCAAGGTAGCACCAAATTTGTTCATGATCAAAACAACATACTTGAATATAGATGGACCACCTAAGTTTCTCTATAGAAGTTTCCTATTTAATTTTTATTGTTGCCAAATCAATATCTCAATTGGTAGAAATCAAATGACATCGTGGTTTATGAGTTTTTCCATTGTTGTGCATGTTGATATTATGGTAGTTGGGGGAGGTATTAAACCTCCACGTGTAACCCTGATAAGAATAGAATATTCTGGGAAGAAAGAAGAAACCCTAAAGCATTGAACATAACCCTAGAAGACAAGTCGACTAAAGAAAATAATTAATACTGAGTTTTTAGCCTCCAGAAAGAGAAGTCGACCCAAATAGCTAAGGAAGAGAAATACAAATACAGGATGTCAGAGCTCATTTGGACACACACAGCTCGCAACTGCAAAAATCTAGTGCGCACTTCAGAAATTTAGTAAGTGCGCAAGTCTGGAGAGTAGCTGCAGCTGCAGCTACTGCAACTTGTATTTTTGGTTTTAGGATTGGAATTTCTCTTGGTTATGGTTTAGACTTTCTGCCTTTTGCGCTATCTCTAGAGAGAGGTACGCTGCATTGATTGACTATTAGGCCTAGGCTTTGCTTCCAAAACTATTCTCTGTCAAGGTTAAGGTGCTCGGGGGTGGCTTCGGCCTATGGTTGGGTGATAATATGGTTATATTGTCTATGGTTAAATGAGAACACCTACTTTTCTAACAGGTTATGGTCCTACACTATCTTCAGACAGTCTAACCACTAGAAGATAGATTGGGAGGATTTTCTCAGTTACAGTTGCAGTTGATTTTCTCAGTTACAGTTGCAGTTGTAGTCAAAGTTTTTATTGCAGCAACGAAACCCTAACCCTTTTTCTATGGCACCTTAATTGAAGAGATTGACCTAATTTATGGATAGCCTAGTGTTCCCTAACCTAGCGCACCTCTTGGTACTCGCGGCAAGCTAAGACATAAAGTTTGATTTTTTGGTCAAAGTCAAAGGTTGACCAAGTTAAAGTCAAAGGTTGACCAAGTCAAAGTAGTCATGACTTACTCTATGAAGTCAGAAAACAAGTTAGAAGGGGATTCTAACTTCAGAGCATGGAAGACAAGGATTGACCTCATCCTTGCCAAGAATTAAGTGTTGGATATCATGAAAGGAAAGATCGTGGAACCACAGTTTGAAGAAGGAAAAGAGAAGGAACCTCAGAACGTTGCAGTTATGGAGAAGTTCAAGGACAATGACATCAATGCCATGAGTATCATAGTGGACTCTGTAAAAGACCACTTGATACCCTACATCTCTCATCTTGAATCATCTAAGAAGATGTACAATGCCCTAACTAATCTCTTCTCAGTCAGAAACATTGGACAAGTAATGAGTCTGAAGAATGAGCTTCGTGACATGAAAATAAATGATGATGAAAGCATAACATCATACTTTGTGAGAATCTCTCAGTTAAGAGATCAACTACAAGTTATTGAAGAAATCATTTCAAGGAACAAGTAAATATAGTACTCAACAACCTTCCCAAGACATGGGATGCATTTGTCGAAAGCATGAACACAAGAAAGGAGTATCTCACATTTGAAGAACTTTGGACTTGTTGTGCACAAGAAGAATCAAGGATTAGCACAAAAAAGAAATACGATGATCAAGCCTTCACAACAAAATTAAAGAATTTCAGGAATAAGAGGAATTTTGGCTTAAGGAAGGAAACAAACAAAGCATCAGTCGTCGAAGAAAGGGAACCCTCAAAGAAGGTTGTCACACACCCACTATGGCAACTAAAATTTATTTTTTTTGTCTTTTCTTCAAGGGACAGGATCCTTGAATTTCTATGGGGCCTAGCGCAGACCATCCCTTCCCTTATCCTCCTCCAAGCGACCACAACCTGGCCTTAGTGCAAGTGCCTTTCGCAACTCGCGAGTTGGAGAGTCAAGGCTCTCGACTCCTCTTTCTCCAAACACCGATACCCGAAATGCGATACAGGTATGGCTCCCTCCTCACTAGCACCTGCTACATATAACCATAGGCTAGGATAAACACTAGCACTACTTGCATCTCGCGACTTCATGAGTTGGAGTGTTGAGCCCTCGTGCTCCTCCTTTGCGAATCCCCGAAACATGAAAGGTCAACGTTACGTGGACTCTGCCAAAGAGATGTGTACACGCCACTTGTCTCCTCCGATGTACTCTTCTTACGAGTTGTGTCACTGTCGCCCATCGCATGAGACCTCGGCTCTCGGCATTACGCGACCTTAGCGATCAAGGTGCAACTTCTTCACCCTTCGAAACCCTGAAACACGATAAGTCAACAATGGGTTGACTCTTTCCCAGACGACATGTGTCCACCACCTGTCACCCGCTTCCACCTTTCTCTGGGTGCTTCTTGTTACACCACCTATCAACCACGTGGTCCCCACCTAACGGATGTGCCACGTGTTCGCACGAGCCCTCGATGCTCGGCACTTTGCGACTTCTGCAGTCGAAAAGAAATTCTTTCAACCTTTGAACCCCCAATATGTGATACCACGCAGAGGTTCTGATCCAACGGTTCTCCCGTGGCTTGGATCCAATGACCATGATCACATCGCAATTTCACGAATCGTGAGTTCATGCAGTCCTACCCTTGACCACTCCAAGTCGCGAGTCAGCGAAATGTTACCCGACTGCCACGCGTCCTGTGCCGATGGACGGTTCCAAATACTTCAGGAATTTCAGGACATTGTCGAGTCCACTCTCTTGCCTATGCAAAGGTTAAGTTCGACGGTCAATAGAGCTCCGACAAATCCTTGGATCTATGGTCCTGGATCCTATCGCTACTTGCGAAGGTTGAAAGGGTCGAGGTGTTAATTCTTGCGCTCCTCCTCTAGATCCATCGGTCTTGACAGATCTGGGGTATTTCCGAAAGGATCCTGACCGTTCGTCTACCAAACAATGGGGTATTCTCTTTCGATAATTGGACTCGCTATCATTTCTAAGCTTGAATCACGAAATTCAACCTCTCGGAGCTTCAAACTCCCACGACTCCGAGACCTTAGAGAGCTACTCTTTCTTGCATAAGGTTTCCAGACCCGGATCGCATGAACCTTCAGACGGTTCTTGGACAATTGTCCCTGATCTTAGTCGAGTCTCTGGGTAAAGGTTCGGTACGGTTCCAAGGTTTATGGGGTAATTCCCGGGGAAGAGTACTCTCGAGGAGCCTTCCTAAAATATTATGAGAATCAAGCAAACAAAACGATTCTCGGTGGAGCGAGCTCATGCCCCAGACTTAATCATTTGTACAGAAACCAACTATGGCATGTAAGTATACACATGCATCCATTATTTCCAGTCTAAAACACCAGGCAATCATTCCACACAGAAATCATTATGGGCATATAAACATGAGCATGTATTCATGATATTCAATTTAAAATATAAGGCATAAAACACTTATCAGATCCACTAGGCGTGATGCAACTACTGAGAGGGGTGTTCGTTTCCACCCAACCATAGGTTCAGTGACTCCAAACGGATTTAAAACTAGCCACCCCCAAGCTAGACCACGATGCTTTGAGATTCAGTCTCCTACTTCTAGCTCAACAAAAGTCAAGGACGAAGGTTACTCTCCTTCTTCTGAAACAGAAAAATAATCCAGGACGAAGGTTACTCTCCTTCTCCTGATACAGAAAAATAATCCAGGACGAAGGTTACTCTCCTTCTACTACGTTCAGAACTCTATGTGTTTCCAGAGTTTCTCTAGTTCTCTTCCGCGATCCCTGTCGCGCGCACTCTCTCTCTACCCTTTACCACACTTCCTCTCTTGCCTTTTTCTCTACAAGATTGTGTGTGGCACGAATTTCCCCGTCTGTGGTCAAGTCTAAGAGCTTTTACTGATGGGAAGTCCACCCCCATCCCCCCATTAACTCTTGAGGAGCCTCCCCACCTACCAATCTAACGGGAAATCCATTCCAGGGTCAAAGAGTTGCTTTGGTCTTTGAGCAAGTAAAAACCAGTATGGTACTGGCTCGGTGGAAGTTAACGCAACCATTCCAGGTCCCTTCCACCTCCTCTCATTAGCCATCATGGTCTCTTTTAGTACATCCCCCTCCCAGCAGTCATGCAACACATATTCATAACATAATTTACATTCATCGACCTTTTATACAAAGGTCTGTCAAATCAAACATGCACATCTTTGAGTTTGACATAGTTCTTGGCCAATATAGTTATTTTTACAGACTGGGGGAAACAGGGTGTTACAATTCCCTCCCCCTTAAAGGAACATCATCCTCGATGTTCTATCTATCAATATGACGTGTATGTACAGAAGTAAACAAAATCGGATATGTGTGTTTCATGGCATCTTCCATTTCCCACGTAGCCTTATCTGGGCCAAAATGTTTCCACTGCACCTTGACCTGTGGAATGGTTCAGTTTCTGAGTGTGGTTTCCTTTCTGTCCAGTATGCATTGAGGTTCTGGCAGGAATTCTCCCTTCGGCTCCACCTGGATCACAGACCAGTCAATTATATGATTAGAATCGTCTACATATTTCTTCAATAATGAAACATCGAAAACATTATGTGCTTTTACTGTGGGAGGAAGTGCTAGCCTATAGGCTACAGGTCCCACTCTATCTAGAACTTCAAAGGGTCCACAATACCAAGGTGCCAACTTGGCACAAGATCCCATCCTCAGGCAACTCTTTCTGGGCCTAACTTTGAGATATACATGGTCTCCCATCTTGAATTCTCTTGGAGTTCTCTTTCGGTCGTCGTAACTTTTCTATCTATTCTAAGCGACCTTTAGATTTTGTTTTATTTGAATCACTTGTTGTTCCATTTCTTTCAACATGTCGGGTCCAATAGTAATTATGTTTATGGGATTACTCCAACTGACTGGAGTGTTGCACAGCCTACCATAGAGGACTTCGAAAGGACTCGTCTTCAGGGATTCTTGGTAGCCGTTGTTGTAGGCGAATTCCACCAGTGGCAGGTAATCTTCCCACTTTTTGGGTTGATGCATTACATGCATCCTTAGCATGTCTTCTAATATTTGGTTCAC
>ML778026.1:1001527-1018348 GCA_009831015.1 Picea engelmannii
CCAGCTTGAGTTCATAGAATTCTTTAGTCTTTTCGTCGAAATACTTTTCCGACAGATACTTCTTCCTGAAGTATTTCTCAAACCGTTCCCAAGATAGGTCCTCTTCATGAATCCCTTTTACATTCTTAAGGTCTTCCCACCAACTGGAAGCCTTTCCATTCAAGTTGAATTTGCTACTCGGGCCTTCAAGTTTTCTGAGAAGTCATGGACTTTGAAATACTTCTTTAGTCCAAGCAGTCAGGCCTCCGCTTCCTCCCCCTTCTTTATTTGACCATCAAAAGAGGGTGGTTTGGCCTTCTTGAATTCTTAGAGATTATGACTTTTGGAATGCTTTCGCTTCTTCCGTTTTCTTCGGGAATAAGAACTAGTTCTGCTACTAGAAGATCCCTCTGACTCGCCAGTTTCCTTTCTAGAGGAATCATTTGACGCTTGTCCCTTATCTCTGGGGTGGACCTTTCTCAAGGTGCTCTTCCCAGTGTGGCCACTTAAAAGACCATGTTTATGTATCTCAGGTGGACTTCGACTTTTCTTTGTTTGTCGTCGGTCCGCGTGACTGGTGTCAGGTCCATGCTGCAATTGTATTTGTATGTCGGATAAACTCTACAGCAAGACTGCATTAATTTTCATTTGCTTCTCTTTCTCTTTTATCAACCTCTCGTTGTCGGCCTTGCAGCTCTATAGTTCGACCATGAGGCTCCTCACAGTCTCAGCTAGATCTGGAGGGGTCTCTACCGCCCTCCTTCGTCAGACTCTTCGTCTCTATTGTGGGAGCCATCCCCCACTTCGTGGTGCGTCACCATTCTATGCGTTTGTAGTTTCTTGCGGTTGATCATCCGCTTGTGTGCAGGAAAAACACTTGTTGTTAGTCAATATTTATATTCATTCATAACTAGCGCATAATTCATATTTTTCAAATGCATACACACAATAGGAATTTTCATTCTTAACTTCGACTTTTGATAAAGGGGGTTAAGATAGAGGGTTACTCCTTTTAAGAGTACTTCAAATGGAGTTTCTGCGCAACTCGTTCATGAGCCCAAGGAGGCAGAGTGTTGTAACCGTGCTCTGATACCAATTTGTCACACACCCACTACGGCAACTAAAAAAAAAAAAAATTGTATTTTCTTCGAGGGGCAAAATCCCTGAATTTCTACAGGGCCTAACACAGACCATCCCTTCCCTTATCCTCCTCCAAGTGACCACAACCTGGCCTTAGTGCAAGTGCCTTTCGCAACTCGTGAGTTGGAGAGTCAAGGCTCTCGACTCCTCTTTCTCCAAACGCCGATACCTGAAATGCGATACAGGTGTATTGGCTCCCTCCTCACTAGCGCCTGCTACATATAACTGTAGGCCAGGCTAAACACTAGCACTACTCACATCTCGTAACTTCGCGAGTTGGAGTGTTGAGCCCTCATGCTCCTCCTTTGCGAATCCCCGAAACGTGAAAGGTCAACGTTACGTGGACTCTGCTAAAGCAACGCGTACACGCCACTTGTCTCCTAAGTTGTACTCTGCTTACAAGTTGTGTCGCTACCGCCCATCGCACGAGACCTAGACTCTCGGTGTTTCGTGACCTTAGTGATCAAGGTGAAACTTCTTCACCCTTCGAAACCCCGAAACACGATAAGTCATCAATGGGTTGACTCTTTCCCAGGCAACATGTGTCAACCACCTGTCACCCGCTTCCACCTTTCTCTGGGCACTTGTTGTTACGCCACATGTCGACCACGCAGTCCCCACCTAATGGATGTGTCGCATGTTCGCACGAGCCCTCGATGCTCGGCACTTCGTGACTTCTGCAGTCGAAAAGAAATTCTTTCAACCTTTGAACCCCCGATACGCGATACCACGTGGAGGTTCTGATCCAACGGTTCTCCCGTGGCTTAGATCCAACGACCACGATCACATCGTGATTTCACGAATCGTGAGTTCATCCAGTCCTACCCTTGACCACTCCAAGTCGCGAGTCAGTGAAATGATACTCGACTGCCACGCATCTTGTGTCGATGGACGGTTCTGAATACTTCGGGACTTTCAGGACGTTGTCGATTCCACTCTCCTGCCTATGCAAAGGTTAAGATCGACAGTCAATAGAGCTCCGACAGATCCTTGGATCTACGGTCCTGGATCCCATCGCTACTTATGAAGGCTAAAAGGGTCGAGGTGTTAACACCTGCGCTCCTCCTCTAGATCCATCAGTCTTGATAGATATGGGGTATTTCCGAAAGGATCCTGGCCGTTTGTCTACCAAACGATGGGGTATTCTCTTTCGATAATTGGACTCGCTATCTTTTCTAAGCTTGAATCACGAAATTCAACCTCTTGGAGCTTCAAACTCCCACGACTCTGAAACCTTAGAGAGCTACTCTTTCTTTCATAAGGTTTCCAGACCCGGATCACATGAACCTTTAGATGGTTCTTGGGCAATTGTCCTTGATCTTAGTCGAGTCTCTGGGTAAAGGTTCGGTACAGTTCCAAGGTTTATGGGGTAATTCTCAAGGAAGAGTACTCTCAAGGAGCCTTCCTAGAATATTACGAGAATCAAGCAAACAAGATGATTTTTGGTGGAGCGAACTCATGCCCCAGACTTAATCATTTGTACAGAAACCAACTATGGCATGTAAGTATACACATGCATCCATTATTTCCAGTCTAAAACACCAGGCAATCATTCCACACAGAAATCATTATGGGCATATAAACATGAGCATGTATTCATGATATTCAATTCAAAATACAAGGCATAAAACACTTATCAGATCCACCAGGTGTGATGCAACTACTGAGAGGGGTGCTCGTTTCCACCCAACTATAGGCTCAGTGACTCCAAACGGATTTACCACTAGCCACCCCCGAGATAGACCACGATGCTTTGAGATTCAGTCTCCTACTTCCAGCTCAACGGAAGTCAAGGAAGAAGGTTACTCTCCTTCTCCTGATACAGAAAAATAATCCAGGACGAAGGTTACTCTTCTTCTCCTGATACAGAAAAATAATCCAGGATGAAGGTTACTCTCTTTCTCCTATGTTCAAAACTCCCTGTGTTTCCAGAGTTTCTCTAGTTCTCTTTCACAATCCCTGTCGCGCGTGCTCTCTCTCTACCCTTTACCACACTTCCTCTCTTTCATTTTTCTCTACAAGATTGTGTGTGGCGCGAATTTCCCCGTCCGTGGTTAGGTCTGAGAGATTTTACGGATGGGTGGTTCACCCCCATCCCCTCATTAACTCTTGAGGAGCCTCCCCACCTACCAATCTGACGAGAAATCCATTCCAGGGTCAGAGAGTTGCTTTGGTCTTTGAGCAAGTAAAAACCAGTATGGTACTGGCTCGATGGAAGTTAACACAACCATTCCAGGTCCCTTCCACCACCTCTCATTAGCCATCGTGGTCTCTTTTAGCACATACCCCTCCCAGCAGTCATGAAACACATATTCATAACATAATTTACATTCATCGACCTTTTATACAAAGGTCCGTCAAATCAAACATTCACATCTTTGAGTTTGCCATAGTTCTTGGCGAATATAGTTATTTTTACAGACTGAGGGAAACAGGGTGTTACAAATGCCAAGCAGGATAAAATAGACTTATTATTCTAAGTCAAGGTAACAATATTCTTCAAAGTTCTTGTACATACCATGTTTACATAGTTTTTGTACATATCTATTTCTTAGAAGATAAGATGTTCAACTGAAACAATACCTATGGAAGAATAACAAGATAAGGATTGTTATCGCGATGACTACAAGTCAAGAAATACACACGAAAAGATGAAGTACGTTGACAACCCTTGGTAACAATTCCTGTGGAAGCTATTATATAAGTAACAATTGCAAGATAAGCCAAAATCAGAATCAAACTTGAAAGAGACCCAGAAGAAGTCAAAACAGAAAGAAGTCAGCAAACAAGAGGAAATTAGAAAAAGACTTGTAACACTTTGCAGAAGGCAATAAGGATGCAGATGGAAGTGTGGACTCTCTTAGATGGAGGGAGATGATTATAGAATGCCAAAAGAAGAGCATGCATTCATGCATGAAGCAAGGATTAGGAGGGAGCTAATCCTAAATGATATGATCCATTGAGGATTATGAAGTATATGTCCATGTTCCAATTGAAAGTAGCAGCCATTATAAATAGCATGTGTTCAGTTTGACTCTCGAATAAGTCTTCTTCGAAAAAAAGCCTTAAAGTATCCTTGGTTGTCCATATACATCCATGATTCTATGATGAAAGGAAGAAGTTGGACTCTTCAGGGCATATAGAAGAACCCATGGACCTAAGAGCTAAAGAGAGACATGAGGAAGAATATGAAGATTCCAAGAAAGAAAGAAAAGCAAGAACAACCAGTTATTATACCGAGAATCACAAGTCTACCAGTTTGGTTTGAACCCACGAAGAAGCAATCAAGAAAAAGAAATGGAAGTTATGATAAAGAACATTGTATGTAAGAAAATGTGACAAAGACTTATGAATGGAAGTTGTTATCGGGCTAATTGTTAAGTGCGGACACAAATCAATCCCCCTAGATTCACTACGAAACTAGAACAAAACAAGATAGTACACTACTCTTTCCTTAGATTTCAATTATCAAATGAGAAATGGACCTAGAACATACCTTTTAAATATCAAAGATCTGACTTCGTTAATGCAATCCAAGCTTCATCGTAAGGCTTATGGAGAAATATCTGCAAAGGAACACAAGCCAACAAAGACAAGAATAACATAGCATACTTGATATGAAACTATGTATGTGATGAAGGAATCATACAATATGGACAAATAAGATTCATATAGGAAAGAAAAGTGCATATGTATTAAATAATAGAAAGAGAGATTACAACCAAAGCCTTGATGTTGTAAGGTCCCTTCCAACAGTTCCTTGCTTCCCACACACTTCTTGCTCCAAGAATTCTGAGACTATAGATCTGAAACTCACTCACAATCTATCTTGACAAGGCAAAACTCAAAGCCACTCTAACCAAGCTAACAATCTCAAGCCAAATTTTCAATCCAACCAAGACAACTTTATCCATGAGAGATCCTCTCCTTTTATAAGTTGAAGAGAATAAGGTGAGGAGGTTAGGATGATCCCACTAAATCAGAAAAGCGATTAAGATCAAAACCAATCAGAGGCGACCTCACCATAGAAGCTTCTCCTTCTAGAAGCATCGAGAAGATTCTTGTTTTTCCCACGTACAAAAATCGTCGCACCCTGTGAACTGAGCAAAGTACGACGACATCACAGGCCAGGTTTAGTACAACATGCAACGATCTGGGATCGTTGCAGCCCTAGAACTAGACAGGGTGCGACGATCCTCCTTACTAGGGTTTTTACAAAGGAAAATATGATTTCATCTCTTAGGTAAATTTCTCCTCCCTTCTTCTTCACGGATTGAGGCAATTGATCCTTCTAAAGACAAAGGATAGGTTTACATCATTAACAGACATAGGGATGACGAAAATAATGTGTAACAGAGAGCCCCCCAAAGTATGAAGTTAGAACAGAGTGATAGCTTAAATACTTCGTCGAGTGTGTGTAGGGAACAAGTAACAGACGATCGGAAACCTTCCAACAAACAAGGAAATACAGTACAATAATATATCATCACTGAGGTAGGCATTCCCATACTCAAAATACAAATGAATCAAAGCATAAATGCCGACATGCAAAGATCCATGTCAAGTAAGACAGGTCATGGCCACCAAACATACATTATGGATCCATGCCAATATGACTCAAATCTAAACATAGCCACCAAAAATACACTGTGGATCTATGCATTAAAGACTCAAATTTGAACATAGCCATGAAAAATACACTGTAGATCTATGTGTTAAAGACTCAAATTTGAACATAGCCACGAGACATACACAGTGGATCTATGCAACAGTACAATCTGAATATACTCCAACGCAACCTGAATCTGTCAGAAAAGATTCAGGGTCTTCATCTCCACCACTCTATAGTACGAATCTAACCCTGCAAATAGATGTGTTGAAGTCAAACATGGTAGAAACCACTTGATTATCGATCATTAATGAATACCATTAACAAGTGTGAGGGAAATCACCATTAATGTCAATGACTCCCAAGGTACACTAGTACAATCCAACAGGTGTGAATTTGTGAGTTGAAGTCGAACACTCAGTGGAATCTCTCAATCAGGGGTCAATAATGAAAACTCACTGTTGAAAGCGAGGAAACCTGCCATTGAGGCATGCAAGTTCCAAGGTACTAATTAGTTTTTAAGTCTAATTTCCGGATAATGAGTTGGAGTCGACAGAAAAAGACTCGTCACAGGAGGGCCTTAATGTATCCCCCATCAATGACATGAAACGGGTAAAAATATTTGAGGTAGATTAGAGTAACAAGTGATTCAGGATTGACTCAAGGATGGTCAACGCAATAGAAGGCTTAAGGACTGCAGAAATGGCCGACGCAATAGAAGGCTTTCCGGGTTGAACTTCTCTTTGAACATATTGACGACACGACAATTGTCTTGGCAACACTAACTCAACAACAAGGATCACATACCAAAATGTAATCTTATAAAGGAGTATCATCAAGAGACAAGTGGATTTTCCAACCTAGACACAAAGTGAGTGAAAGGGTGTCATGTTCAAAAGTGACTCTTCCATAGAATACAAGTTTAGACATATTTCTTTCTCAATTTCTCCCCCACCATTTTTGGCGAGTACCTCTTTATTTTTACACAAGCTTGAGGAGAATAACATATGCTTGAACTGTAAGCTCATCCTTCGGATGAGTCCTTCGGAGTCTTTTTAACGAACCCTAGAAGGGAATGGTTCGGTCCCATATGGGTCTTTCGATGCTTATTTAATGAGTCCAAAGAAAGTAAACTCAGTGGTTTTCATATTTAGAGACTCTGAAAAACACTTAAAGGAAACTCCAAAATATCATTTTTTGTAAAATAGTCTGGTGAGACCGAAAAATAGATAAACTACCGCTCAACATGCGTTCTTTCTAATACTTTAACAAGTGTGAAAAGAACAAGATCGCTCGACAATCTTTTCATGTTTAGAGAGTCTGAAAAGAGCTTAAAGGGAACTCCAGGCGGTTCCTTTTCCGTATAACCTTTACGAGTCCAAAAAAGTAATAAAATTTTACTTGGTTACATTCTCAAGTTTTTACAAGCACGAGAAAGAAGAAAGACTAATCTCGGGATTGTTTTCATTTTTACGCAAGCTTAAAACAAAACAAAACTATGCTTGGGATAGATTTTATTTTTACACAAGCTTAAAACTAAACAAAACTATGCTTGGACCTGGTTTCACTTTTACACAAGCTTGAACCAGAGGAAACTATGCTTGATCAAGGTGGTTTCATTTTTACACAAGCTTGAACCATAGAAAACTATGCTTGTGACTTCCCAATGCAGAATTCAGGGATGGTTGGTACTTAGCCCCCAGCTTAAGAAGCTAGAGGTTTAACTTCAGCATGAAGTCCAGAGGCTAAAAGCATTTTCCCCCAAGCTCGTTTCGTCCAACAGCACAGGAGGATGAGATGAAGCTTCAAATGCTATACGTAATGAAGTACTTGACTCAATCGAAGAGGGGGAAATTATTTCATTTTTCAACGAGCTTGACATAGGAGAAGAACTATGCTTGTAAGCTCTATTTCATTTTTTAACGAGGTTGCAACAGAGACGCAAAACTATCCTCATAGATGGTTTCATTTTTTAACAAGCTTGAAATCAAAAAACCATGTTCAAATATGGTTTCAATTTTTAATGAGCTTGAAATCAGAAAACCATGCTCATAGCTAGTTTAATTTTTTAATGAGCTTGAAATCAGAAAACCATGCTCATAGTTGGTTTCATTTTTTAATGAGCTTGAAATTAGAAAACCATGCTCATAGCTGGTTTCATTTTTTAATGAGCTTGAAATCAGAAAACCATGCTCATCGTTGGTTTCATTTTTTAATGAGTTTGAAATCATAAAACCATGCTCATAACTCTTTTCTTGATCATGGCTTCCAAGAGGACAGTGCTCTAGAAGGACACCATGTCAAGGGAAAAAAACCGATCATGGCCTCCAAGATCTCTTCACTCGATGGAAGAAACACACTCTAGAAGGAACACATGTCGAGGGTTGCGATAGGGGTAAGGAGATCATGCTCCAATAGCCCTACCGAAGAGATGACCATGTCAACTACCAGATCCAATTCATAAGAGATTGAGCTTACAGTGAGAGGCTCATCTTTATCGACAACTGAAGGCATGGGAGACAATGCCACATAATTGACCTGTGGTTGGGGCAATACCGTCTGCATATAAGAACCATTTAGGGAGGTCATTGAATTGATGGTCAAGTCAGGGCCAATGAACGAAAGTTGATCAATAGTCACAATTCTTCCATCGTGAGGGAAAGATATCACACAAAAAATAGTGGACACGATAGCTTTCATGGCATAGACATAATCTCTCCCAAGGAGTAAATCGAAATCCAAGGGGTCTTGGACTACCATGACATCAATGAAGACAGTTTTCCCTCCCAAAGTTACGAGAAACTGAGGAAGGACTCCTAAAGGGTGACTGGTTCTTCTGTTAAAAGCTAACAGATTATGTGTAATTGGCACAAGCTGGGGATAACCCAAAGCTTGCTAAGAAATAGAGGACAAGATACTAACGGATGCACCTTCGTCTATCAGTGTCTGAGGAACGTCACGACCACAAACTTGTACTATAATATTGAAAGGAATGTGAGAGGGAAGACGAGGTCCAGTTAGCGCACCCCAATCAAAAAGGATGGCCTCATTACTTGGAGGGGGTTCCACGGGAGAAGGAGGAATGTGCCCTAGCACAGTAGAATCTCTATCAATAAGAAAAACGTGGGAAGTATCAGGTTTACTCTTTAGCGGGAGAGTGGGATCGACTGATGATGAGATCAGATCGACCACTTGAGTTTCATTCTCTAAGGGGAGAATGGGGTCGACGGGTGGAAAGGGATCGGCCACTTGGTTTGCACTCTCTAATGAGAGAGTGGGATCGACCGAGTATGGGATTGGATCGACCACTTTGTCAACTGGTTCAACTAAGGATGTGACCAGATTGACTACATGATCAATTGAACTGACTGACAAAGGGACCAGATTGATCATTCCATCAACTACAGATGGGTTGAGAGTAAGCTTGCGATAAGCAGCTGGAAGTTGAGGTTGGGAAAAGTCATGTCTTCCAGTAATTTCGAAGCTTTGTCCATACAAGGGAAAAGGTAAGTTTGATGAATCCCTCTGCATAACATACATAGGAACTTGGCTCTACTTTTCTTCTTCCCAACGGTATCCTGACTAGTTTACAGGAGGTCATGAGCATGTTGTTCAGGGGTTGATGACATGGGTTGGTGAGGTTGTGTAGACCATTCTTCTATAACCTTGGATAGACCAGGGCAATCCTTAAGAAGATGGCTACCCTTACAAAGCCTGCAAGGGTACTTGGGCTTACGGGTTGTTTGGGTACTCTTGGCATCATCAACACTCTCAGCACGATTAACAATAAATGGTTGCTTTCCAACATGTCTAGCAGTGGTTGGAGGTTTAGACCCTTGCTTATTTTTCTTCTTCTTATTCTTCCTTTCCTTCTTCTTCTTATCCACCGAGTTACTAGCTTCAGAGTGTTCACTCAGCGAAGAATATGAAATGGAATAAGACCTTGCAAGTGAAGAAGGCAAGGAGATCTTACTGGTGAAGAAGGTGAAGGATCAACATGAGGTTGATGTTCTTAGGGGGAAGTGCTTACAACCGAAGCACTAACTTCATTCAGGATTACTTGAGTGGAAAACAACCATACTGGTAATCCAATTATGAGACCTGGAAGGCTCAAAGTAGCAATGTGAGGAGGACCAATGTTCCCATAAGAAGGAAAAACAAAAGGTTTCCCTGGAAAAGGGGTCCTTCATTGGTCATTCTGGGAACTGACGCCATTAAACACAGATCCAACCTAGAGTCTACTAGGGAAAACAAATAGCACACGCTAAAAATCTAGGAAGCAAGCAAACAAACAAAACCTTCTCACAATGAACGCACTAGTTAGTGATGAAATCCAACGTTGTGAGAACAATGTAAGAAACAGATGAGATAGAGAGGGTGGAAAAGTTACGTTGACGACCTACTTAACTTACTTACGCCTTGGTGAAAGCTCCCACACATAATCGTGGGTATACCCTCCAAGGAGCCCGAGTGAGTTTGGCCAACATCGATTTCAGGTACCGTGAAGACTTGCCCCTCCACAGTCACCTCGTATAAAGACCCTGAATAGATAGGCCACTAAGGTTACCAATTATGACAATGATGCCTGGGGAAATAGTCAACAGTCTGATCCACGCATAGACGTGGGGTATCTAGCCCGAAATCAACTTGAGAGGCCCGCACACATAATCGTGGGTATACCCGCAAGTGACCCCCAATAATATGTGCAATCTCTACACCAAGACCAACAAAGCAGGGTGAGTAACTCTGCCAATCTCAATGTGACCTCATGATTAACCCTTGTGTTAGAAGGGCTTCCCAGGACAAAATGTAGCAAGTGGATTTGAACTCTCCCTATCACAAGATACTATGTTTGTTTGCAGCTTTGGAAAGTTATCTTTCACACCTATTCCAAAGCCCTACAACTAATCTAATGTAGATTTGCTACCAGAAAATATAAAAATGTCTAATCAATTTTTACAAGCGCTTCATTTTTAAGGCTGTTGTTACTCAAGAGGAAAATGGCGTGGACTAAATGATGTTTTGACCGACTCTAAACAATGCAAAGAAATGAGAATGCAAATATTTCACTTCGATGAAAGTTATATTACGAGAAGGAGAAAACGTTTATCATTCCCAGATGCAAAGTGTCCCAAAATTTTATTAAACTCATCAATATCAAGAACTTTAAGAAATGAGCTAAAGAGACTGTACACCAATACACAATTCTTGCCCCCACCCCGACCATGAGGGGGAATTTTTTTAAGAATTCAAGATTAAAAATGCCAAAAACCATGCAATTTTTCTACTTCAAATGCAAAGATGCCCACAATATAATGCAAAACAAGAAATAAGAGTTTTTGTTTTCAAAAATAGCTAAAAGCAATAGAAAATCACTTCAAAAAAAAAACAACCCAAACAAAATTTCTCTTTTAACACGAGTTATTCAAAAAAAAGAAGTGTTATTTTCACTAAACAATTCTAAAGAAAAACAAAGCTTTATAACTGAAAGACACTCAAAGCAAGAGATAAAATCTTTCAAAAGAAAACAAGCTAAAACAAAGCAAAGATGGCTAAAAGTAGATTGAAATATTGTCAAGAAGACTATAAACATACCATAATCAAACCCAAAAATTCACCCTAAAACCATATCTAAGATCTGGGCAAGAAAAACCACTAAAAGATAATAAAAAAATCCAAATCGTCATAGGTTGTAAGATGAACACAATGCGACAATCCTAGATCATCACAGGGAATAGAAAACCACAATGCAACGATGTCGCACTATCTCTACAAGGAAAAGTGTGGCGATCCTAAATCATCGCACTGTCCCTCAATGCAGGGTGCGACGATCAAAACAAAAATAGAAAAAATGAAAAGCAAGAAGGTTTTCCAGTGAATTTAAATAGTCAGAGAGTCAAGTTGGATCTCCCAGTGACTCAGAAAACAGAACCCAAGGAATCAAAGCAAGAAAGCAAGAAAAACTAGGAAAACGATCTGTTCCCCAGTATGGTCGCCAATTTTGTTATCGGGCTAATTGTTAAGTGCAGACACAAATCAATCCCCCTAGCTTCACTACGAAACTAGAACAAAACAAGATAGTACACTACTGTTTCCTTAGATTTCAATTATCAAATGAGAAATGGATCTAGAACATACCTTTTAAATATCGAAGATCCGACTTCGTCAATGCAATCCAAGCTCCGTCGTAAGGCTTATGGAGAAATATCTGCAAAGGAACACAAGCCAACGAAGACAAGAATAACATAGCATACTTGATATGAAACTATGTATGTGATGAAGGAATCATACAATATGGACAAATAAGATTCATATAGGAAATAAAAGTGCATCTGTATTAAATAATAGAAAGAGAGATTACAACCAAAGCCTTGATGTCGTAAGGTCCCTTCCAACAGTTCCTTGCTTCCCACACACTTCTTGCTCCAAGAATTCTGAGACTATAGATCTGAAAGTCACTCACAATCTATCTTGACAAGGCAAAACTCAAAGCTACTCTAACCAAGCTAACAATCTCAAGCCAAATTTCCAATCCAACCAAGGCAACTTTCTCCATGAGAGCTCCTCTCCTTTTATAAGCTGAAGAGGATAAGGTGAGGAGTTTATCATGATCCCACTAAATCAGAAAAGCGATTAAGATCCAAACCAATCGGAGGCCACCTCACCATAGAAGCTTCTCCTTCTAGAAGCATCGAGAAGATGCTCGCTTTTCCCACATACGAAAATTGTCGCACCCTGTGAACTGAGCAGAGTAAGACAACGTCACAGGCCAAGTTTAGTACATCATGGGACGATCTAGGATCGTCGCACCCCTAGAACTGGATAGGGTGCGACGAACCTCCTTACTAGGGTTTTTACAAAGGAAAATATGATTTCATCTCTTGGGTAAAGTTCTCCTCCGTTATTCTTCAGGGATTGAGGCAATTGATCCTTCTAAAGACAAAGGATAGGTTTACATCATTAACGGTCATAGGGATGACGAAAATAATGTGTAACAGAAGCATTACAAGATTAAGAGTTTCTTCCAGAAGGAGGGAGAAGACTATGACAACATCTTGTTCCAGTAAACCAAATATACCTCTTGTAGTATCCATGGATTGGAATTTACATGTAAAAGACTGGTCTTCCCAATAAAGCAAGTGAGAAAGAAGCTTATACCAGAAAGAGACCCATGTATGCAAATATAAGAAGACCTTGTATGGATTCAAACAACTTGATGCAGAGTATCTCATATACAGCAGAAGCGTGGTGAAAACTTTCTATGACAAAGATAGTGTATCAGAATAATTACTCAGAAGTCTGGGATTATGGATTGCTAATCCATGGAAAACTCTCATGATGACAGAAGAAGGGCTACTTGGATGTGTTTCAGTTTGAGCCTTGCCACGATGTCATGAGCTAGCAGGAAACAGAAGTGTTGAATTCGACCGTGATATATTGTAATGATCAAAGCTATATTAAGCCTTCAAAGAAAACCAATGTTCCATGACAGACCGAAGTACATTGAGATCAAGCATTATATTCTTCGTGATGAAGTCCAGAAAAGAGAAGTGGTTCTCCAATATATCTCCACAAATAAGCAAATAGCAAATATTTTGGTAAAGCCTCTATCCAAGATGAAAAGTTTGCATACTCAACAAACAAGTTGGGGCTCGTGGAGACGAATTCCTTATTGAAAAAGAAAGAGATTAGTCCCAGGTTGGAGGGAGCACTGATATGTTATTGATTTATGGACAGTCATTTTTCAGTTTGAAAAATGGTCAACGATGATCAGTTCCTTTCTAGTTTGGAAAGTGGTTTGAGATTTCTGACAGACAGGCATTTTCCAATTCGGAAAATGGTCTAGATCGGATAGTCATTTTCGTAATGAAAATGGTTCGATAGATTGTTGATGTACCATAAACAATGATTCCCCTTATGGCCAGTTTGGGGGAATGGTCTAGGATAGTCATTCTTCTTGGAAGTCACTCTGAGTAGTGTTCAAGTAGAATGGTCTACCTCGTCGGGTAGTCATTCTTTTGAAGTTCATAGTTGTGAGCAGTTTTGAAGAATGGTTTGTTTTGGAGGTTGGTGCAGGACAATCATTTCCATTAGGAAATGGCCCAGAAATTCATTCCTGGCGCACACTCATTCTCTCTAGGTTGCACTATGATTAGTGTCAGAGGAATGGTCCAGATTCAGCAATCATGGACAAGTATTCCCTAGGTCAGACTCATTCTCTCCAGGTTGCACTATGATTAGTGCCAGAGGAATGGCCCAGTTAGGTGAATGGTCTAGGCTCAAAAATCAGGGACAATTATTCTTCTATGCTTGAGAATTATAGTCCAGATAGCCCATGGCTGATGTTTTACCTTCTAAGAGCAGATGCTCTTCCAAATCTCACAGATGTGAGCGGAAGAATGGCCCAGATGACTAATTTTATATCATGATATTGTTTTATGCAGGTTGATATCAGATGATATGATTGTTGTGGAGACTGTATGTCTCTGGGTAGTAGATGTATGCTACTGTGGTGGATGTGTTCCACTGGTTGTGACTATGTGTCACTAATTAAGTAGTTGTGTGTTACTTTGTGTGGTTGTGTACCACTGGATAGTAGTTGTGTACTACTATGGATAGAAACAATTGTGTTCTAATGAATGGCAATTGTTCTGATTTCCATGAAGACTATCAGTAGTGTTGGAAATGATTATCAGCTAGATGGATAGTCAGTGTGTTGGTGGACAGACATTCTCCAAGCGGAAAATGGTCCAGGACATTTATTCTTCTAGGATGTATGTCTGGATGGTATGTTTGTGCTCAAGACCATTACCTTTAAATACCTCCCTAGCTAGGAGGGAGTGTTGATATTATGGTAGTTGCGAGAGGTATTAAACCTCTGCGTATAACCCTTAAAAGAATAGAATATTTCGGGAAGCAAGAAGAAACCCTAAAGCATTGAACATAACCCTAGAAGATAAGTCGACTAAAGAAAATAATTAATATTGAGTTTTTAGCCTCTAGAAAGAGAATTCGGCCCAAACAGCTAAGGAAGAGCAGTATAAATACAGGATGTCAAAGCTCACTTGGACACACACAGCTCACAACTACAGAAATATAGTGCACACTGTAGAAATTTAGTAAGTGTGCAAGTCTAGAGAGTAGTTTTAGCTACAGCTACTGCAACATGTATTTTCGGTTTTAGGCTTGGACTTTTTCTTGGTTATGATTTGGACTTTATTTCTTGTGCGCTAGCTCTGGAGAGAGGTACGCTACATTGATTGGCTATTAGGCCTAGGGTTTGCTTCCAGAATTATTCTCTATCAAGGTTAAGGTGCTTGGGGGTGGCTTCGACCTATGGTTGGGTGACAATATTGCTATATTGTCTATGGTAAAACGAGCACACCTACTTTTCTAACAGTGCCTACTTTTCTTGTATTGACAATGATAACATTGCCTGAGGCGGTTCAACATGCCACTTCACTTGGGAGAATTGAATCCTAGTAAGTGGAATATTACCAGCCCCACTTGACCAACCAGTGAAGCCCTTGATGATAAACCACTCAGGTTTGAAAAATAAATACATGTAAGCATCCAATGGATTTTTTTCAACCTCCTATTTGTTGCATGTCACTACTTTTAGTGAACCCCTTTTATTGACTAGAGAGGTCAAATTCTTGGGATGTATCAATTTTAGGATTCTCAAGGATATTTTTTTTTTTACTATAAGGTTCTTATTATCAATGCACCCTTCCTCATTTTGGTAATAATATAACACAATGTATGAAATATTCTTATTTCAGGGTAACGAGATTATGGGGAAAAATTCCATGGCTAAGCGTGCTTGAGCTAGAGTTGTATTAAGATGCATTGTCTTATAGAAATTCCTTATTAGCAAATGTGAGACCTAAAGGTTAAAATTAATGTTGTGTGATTCAATTCCTAGTTTCACACCCCCCTCGGCACCCCAGTCGCTACAAGGATTAGTTCACATTGATATATAAGCACAAATATATTGTGATCCTTATGCCAATGGGAGTGTGCACATAGGTAATGGACCTCCTACTAATATAGTGGTTGATTAGATATGGGGTGAGTATACATGCTTACTAAGCCCTCCCCTCTCCTATTTTGTGCGGCCAAAAAATAAAAATAAAGGCCTTAACTTTTAGTTTTAAGCATAAAAACACTTAGTGTGATGGCTATGCAAGTGCCCACACATTGCTTGCTTGTATAAAAATAAAGGGTTTTTACCTTAAGGAAGGGGGATTTTATACCAAACAAATGGTTCTCTATAGGTACCCCTATCTCATGCTATCCCTACATGCCCATAAAAAAAAATACTCCAAACAAATAACATACTGGAATTATTTCTACAACTATAAAAAACCTCCTATACTAAAATTGCTTGTTAACCCACACTAATTGTAAGGATTGGTTTGTGTTGGTATATAAGGCCTAGTATACCATGCTTCTTATGTCTATAAGGGGTTCCCAAAAAGGATATGGTTGTCTTATGAATGTAAAGGTTGATATGCCAAGCTAACCCCCACGATCCCTCCTGTTGTAACAGATTTTGAATTTTTCTCTACTTAGTGTCTTCATCCCAATGTGTCTGAGAATCGCATCAAGCTTATAAATTAACTAGAGGTCTTATTCCATATTATATATAACTCACATCAGATTGGTTGAAGGACTTGTAGGGATTTTTGGGAATAATCTAAGAATCTATGCTCTCATCAATCGGAAGCGAAGAATATGAATAATAACACAGGAAACTTATGGAATAAACAGCACTGCTAGTGGATCTGATAGTGAAGAAGAACTTGTGGTGCAACGAGTGGCAATTGGTTGTGATGATGGTGCTATTCGCATGTAACACACCCACTATCATAATTTAAATATTTGGGGTTAATCTCCCACAAATGAGAAATCTCCTCCAACCCGTATTAGCAAAATACCAATCCCTGCCTCTATACCAGGATTCGGGGTTCCTCCTATCGAGGTTTTGACACCCACGATATCTTGACAACTACAAACACCGATCTCCGATAGTGTTCCTAGCGTACTGGCTTTCCAGGCTAAGTCCTGGTCAATACGACCACAACGTTCAC
>ML778027.1:90642-116422 GCA_009831015.1 Picea engelmannii
GAAGCTTAATCCTCCTCATAAAACATATTGTATTCATCCTCCGTAACGGGGACGGCCAAAGCTCCTTTCTGCGCTTCTCTCATCCTCGACATTATTTCACATTCTGGATGCATTTTAGGACTATATCTTATCATGAGGGACTCTTTAACGGTGAAGATATTTCTCATATCCTTCTGCCACCAACTATAAGTAAATTCTACAAACTTTTGATATCGCATCTACCGTTTACTTTAAATATTCTCTGCGTCCTCCATAGTCGATCTTTAGGCAGCTTGAATCTTCAACTCCACCATCAGGTCCTCTTACCATTTATCCCCCCATGCAGGGCTTACGCTTCCATCTCAGCGTGGCTTGGAAGCATACCCCGTTCCACCATCAACATCGATATCCATTTGAGATTTTCATCAATCAGTCTTCCACGCAGCCCCTTCTTTCAAAATTATAAGGCTCTTGTCAAATATTGGTGGCATTCAACCGCAAATTTCAACGCATAACCTTCCACGACGCATTTGACCCAAAAATTCACCGTTCGTGTCAATTCATGGTCATATACTTGGATGTTTAACAAATTATCGGAAGTCCATCCAATTCTCGATCGTGAAAACCAATGACGAGGTTTTTCCGTGAGACTTTCTAGCCATTCATACAAATTGACTAGGAATTCAAACCAGAAAACCTCATGCAAGCACTCAAATAAGTTGTGGGTGAAGGCGGGGAAAAGAATGAGAGTTTGTCTTTCAATAAGTAGCCTGTCTTGCTCCTTGTCTTGACTTGTTTCCCATGCGTTCCATAGGTAATGCGGCATGCCTAGCACAGATTATGGGCAGAAGGGAAGGGAAGGGCATGGCATGGAAATTTTAAACAACAATTTTAACTATCTATCAGTCTTCAACCGAGGGCTTCATTAGCGTCAAACATATAGAATATGCTCAGCTGGATATGTAAAATTATGCACAGATAACTCCAAGATACATATTGATATCAAAAAACCAGCATCAAAGCTTCAAATCATGGGAAAGAGAATGAAAAAGTTGAACGGATTACCAGATTATCGAGAGACTGGTTGATAGAGCTCGGTTGTTGGCTTAGATCTCCCAAAAAACCAGCTGATAGAGCTTGGTTGTTGGCTTAGATCTCCCAAATTTCTTGCTTATAGAGTGGAAGTGGTCACTGGATAAGAAATGTGAGCATTATTAATTGTAAGTATGACTTAGATCTCCCAAATTTCTTGTTGATAGAGCGGAAGTGGTCATAGATGAGAAATGTGAGCCTTATTAATGGTAAGTAGTTCTGCCTTGAATGAGTATGAAGCAAATGGTTGGTAGCAAATATTAATGCGAAATGGTTGGTAGAAAATATTAAAGCGGAAGGATAGTAAATCTACGTCAAGGATCCGGTGGCGTCATTAGGCAATTAAGGCAGTGATAGGGGCGATTGTCAGTTGAGTTGCCAGTGGGACTGCACCGAGTGAAGGTTGTCGAAAATGGAGTTGTCAGAGTTCGCATGGATGACTAAGGCATCACCATCAAATATGGATGGGCATGAAAACTGCATAAACTGCACCTGTACTTTTTATTACCTAGGAAACCATGCACTAAGCCAATCATTAGCTTAGTGCATGGTGAATAATGCTTGCCAACTCACCACTACCTCACTGTGCTAGCGCACCTATGGTTTCCATCTTTTCTTTTTTGTTGCGAGAGCATCGGGTTGCCATCTTTTCTTTTTGTTGCTAGAGCATTCGTAATTACAGTGAAGATCAAAGTAGAAAATGTTCTCCACCTATGATACTTCTAAAGTATTCCATTGACTGGGATCCATTGGTGATAGAGGAATAGGGAGTGGTTGCTTCATATTCAAGCTTGAAGAAATTGAGTATGAAACAAATTATTTCTCAGAAAAAAGTTTACTAGGAAGAAATGGGTTTGCTAGTGTCTATAGGGGATTTCTCTAGATTTCTCTGGATTTTTGAGATATGGGATCTCTGCTACTGTTAAATGTTTTAGTAAAACCATTTGTAAGACGAAATAAATTGAATTCCAGGAGGGATTTTTCTCCAATGCTAGAGAAGAATTCTTTCTGGTGGATGAATTTATTCCCAACCAAACACTCTTGCATCATTTGGATGGAGAAGCTAGGAGAAATCTGGAGTGGTCAACCGAAGGAAGTAAGGATGGCGTCAACTAGCCCCTCAGCGGGCGGTCGCTCCCACCAGGACCTTCTCTCTCTCTCCGGCCTGAAGAGTCAATGCTCTTCCAACTCCCTCGGGAGTTTCTCACCCACAGACTTCTCGACGATCTCCCTTTCACGAAATCGAAAGATTGGGTCTCGCGATGTCACGAGGCTCACACCACTGTCTCGTGCCACTTAGGCGCCGAGTCCCGAACGTCGATGGGTCAACAGTCAACGCTCGGTGTCGGGAGGTTTCCCCTCGGGAGAAAATGCTATCCGCGAGGTAGACCTCTTGTGCTTACAACCCCGAGTGCCGAGATGTTGATTCTCCACGACCACACCACCTGTCCTTCACTTGCTCTCTGGGTCCCCCGTGGCCACTTCACTTTGGGATTTCGCGGATCGCGAATCCACGACACAAAGTCCCTATTGTTGTAATCGCCGAACGCCGAACCCCGACTTTCTCAGGATCCAATGCCACGTGTCCCTACCCTGATCGACAGCTCTGACTAATTCGGGAAATCGTGACTCGTGATTTCGACGTGCATGCAACTCTTGCACTCGCCAACCCCGATATGCCAAAATGCGATGGTAGTTGTGTTCCACCTGCGCTTGGAGTTTAATTCTTTCTCAAGGGTTCAAGTCGTCGATTCTCTTCCTCTGAAGAGTTTCTCCACCGCACCGATTTTCCCTTGGTTCAAATCTCTCTCAGGCCTGTTCCTATAGCACGAACGCAGAACTATCCCTCCTGAGCTGAATTCTCTTTGACTCCTTCAGAGACTTCGAGCATGATACCTGCGCTCTTCCTTCAACAACCTTCAAGGTGTTGAAGTCTTCCAAGTTCTGTGCTTCCACAGTCACAACAAACCCAACCTTTCTTTTCTCAGACTTGCTACTGAGACTCCAGTTCGACCTGCACTCACCTGCACGGTTTCAAACAACCCCACCCGACTCTGGGCAAACGAGAACAAAAGTTCAACTATTTAGCCTCCTCAACGCACTCTATGCGGAGGAATTCAACTGCACTCTATGCAGGAATCTCCGGGCTTAAACAGAGATACAATTGGAACTCATTCCCTCATTCTCTTAGGTTTCTAACCTGACATGCAATCACATATGTAGCATATAGAAGATAAGCGTAAAAAGAAGCAAGCATGCAAAAGCACAATAGCAACAACACACAGAGCTCAAACACATCCATGGAATTGAATCAAAGCTTTCTTCTATTAATTCAATCTGTACATGGGGTTTCTTCACAAAACTCTCTGCTCTGTTCTCTCTTGCTCTCTATGCAAATGCTGAATGATAATGATCAATTACACAAGGAGGGTGCCTATATTCGTTTTCCCTCCTGGAAATGGAACTGTCTAATCTACAGCTAACCCTATCTACTAGCATTTAAAACTGTTAAATGCCTTCTTATCTACATTACATTTCAAGTGCGCCTCATATGAATGCATTCATTCAAACGACGGCGCAACAATCTTTTCAAAGTAATTCAAAAAGGTATATGCTGGCACTGTCCAACTGTTCTTCTCTTTCCTCCACGCTGGCTCGCGTCATGACATCGTAGATGCTCCTGCATCATACTCCTCGGCTCAAAAGATTTCATGGGCTCCTGCTCATGAGCTCCTGCACACTATGCCCATGATTCTGTATAACGGCCTCTGTCTCCCAGCTGGCATCCTCCACTGGGTGCTTCTTCCATTTTACCAGGTAGTCAAAATATTGCTTCCTCTTGGTCTTCCTTCCTACTCTCTTGTCCAGTATACACTCCATCTCAGGCTTCTGTGCAACTGGCAATTGCTTCTGCCACTGGATCACTGGTTCCTCAACACTCCCAGCTCCTGCTTCTTCGGCTTTATATGGGTATAGGTCCGAGATATTAAATATCAGGGATATCCCAATGCCTTCTGGCAACTCAAGCTGATATGCATTCTCCCCGAATTTCTTCAGGACTCTGCATGGCCCGATCTTTTTCATCTTGAGTTTGTTGTATGTTCCCCTTGGGAACCTTTCCTTCCTCAGGTGCACTAGAACCATGTCCCCGACTTCAAACTGAAGTTGTCTCTTCCTTTGATCAGCTCTGCGTTTATATTCTTGATTCACCTTCTGCAGTCGCTGCTTCACCTGTGTGTGAAGTTCTTGCATGGCCTCTGCGAATTCTTTAGCCCTCACGCTGCTAGTTTCAGCCTGTTCTGGCTCCCTGAGCTCAGACACTCCTCTCGGCTGTGTCCCATACAAAATTTGAAATGGGCTCTTACCGGTACTTCGATTTACCGAATCGTTGTACGCGAACTCTGCCTGTGGTAGGATCTGATCCCAACTGCTATGATGCTCTGTCACTAGGCTTCTCAACAGATCCCCCAAGCTTCTGTTGACCACTTCTGTCTGCCCATCTATCTGCGGATGGTAAGCAGAACTAAATGCCAAGTCCGTCCCTAACTTTTTCCATAGCGTCCTCCAAAAATGACCTACGAACTTGGTATCCCTGTCTGAGACTATGCTTTTTGGAAATCTATGCAATCACACAATCTCTTTGAAAAACAAACTTGCGATGTGGGTTGCATCGCTGGTTTTATGACACGGAATGAAATGTGCCATCTTCGAAAACCTGTCCACCACCACAAAGATGGAATCAACTCCTCGCTGAGTTCTCGGTAAACCCAACACAAAATCCATACTAATCGCCTCCCATGGCCTCTCAGGTATGGGCAATGGCTGATAGAACCCTGTGTTCTGCTTCCGGCCTTTTGCATGTTGACATATCCGGCACCTGTCAACGAACCTCTTAACATCTGCGCGCATGACCGGCCAAAAATACGATTCGCTCAGCTTGGTGAATATCTTGTCATGTCCGAAATGACCTGCTAAGCCTCCGCTGTGCTTCTCCTTCACCAAATTCTCTCTCATAGAGCAATCTAGAATACACAATTGATTGCCCCGAAACAACAATCCATCCTGGACCAGGTAGTCAATCCACGGACTCCTATCCCTGAGAACTAGGTTCTCGGCTGCTTCGTATGCCTCACCAAAATCTGCGTCACTTGCATACATATCCTTTCAATTTTCAAAACCCAAGGTTTTGACCCTGAATTCCTGCAGCAACAAGCACTTCCTGCTTAAGGCATCAGCCACCTTGTTCGCAGTCCCCGAAATGTGCTTGATCACGAATGTGAAATTCTGCATGTACTCTACCCACTTCGCATGCTTCTGGTTCAACTTCTCCTGCTGACTTACGAATTGTAATGCGTGATTATCATTGTACAAAATGAATTCCTTGGGTATCAAGTAATGCCTCCACTTTTTCAATGCCTGTATGATGGCATAGAACTCCTTATCGTACGTGGAGTACTTCAGCTTGGCATCATCCAGCTTCTCATTGTAGTATGCAACAGGTCTGTCATCCTGACTTAAAACCCCTCCAACAACATATCCACTAGCATCACACTTCACTTGGAAGGTCTTCTGAAAATCCGACAGCACCAGAATCGGCTGCTCAGTAATCTTCCGCTTCAACAGATTGAAGCTCTTCTCAGCCTCGGCTGTCCAATGGAAAACTTTATGTTGCTTTTTCACAGTGTCCATCATTGTTGCACTGATTCCACTGAAGTTTCGAATGAATTTCTTGTAGAATCTTGCCAAACCGTGAAAGCTCCTTACCTCAAAAACATTCCTCGGCGATGGCCAATTCCTGATCACGTTCACCTTCTCAGGATCCATTTTCAATTCGTTAGCCGAAATTACAAAACCCAAATAAATGAGTTATGTCTGCATGAAGGAACACTTCTTCAAATTGATCAACAGCTTCTCCTGCTGTAACCTTCTCATCACAGTGGCCAAATGCCTCAAGTGTTCATCCTTCATCTTGCTGAAAATCAGTATGTCGTCCAAGTACACGACAACGAATTTGCCAATGAATTCCCATAGGACTTCATTCATCAGTCTCATAAATGTGCTTGGTGCATTTGTCAACCCAAACGGCATGACCAGCCATTCGTACAAACCCTCGTTTGTTTTGAATGTTGTTTTCCATTCATCTCCCTCTCGCATCCGGATCTGATGGTATCCGCTCTTGAGATCTATCTTTGAAAAATAATTTGCCCCGCTTATGCAATCCATCAAGTCATCCATCCTCGACAGTGGAAACCTGTACCTGATGGTGATTTTATTAATTTCCCTGGAGTCTGTACACATCGTCCAGCCTCCATCCTTCTTTAGACTCAGTACTGTCGGAACAACACATGGACTAAGACTCTCTCTTACCAGTCCTTTGTCCTGCAGATCCTGTACCTGCCTTTTGACTTCCTCGTTCTCTTGAGGTGTCAACCTGTATGATGCCTTATTTGGAAAACTTGCTCTGGGTATGAGGTCAATGTGGTGACTCACACTCCTCATCGGTGGCAACGAACGAGGTAGTTCGTCCATGATGATATCAACGAACTCTCCCAGCAGTTCCCGAACTTCCTCTAGCAAGTCATCCACTCTTGTGCTTGTCAGGACAAATTTCGGCTTCCTGACAATAAAGAATTGTGGATCCTCATCCTTCTCCAGCTCTGTGAGAAGTTCTTTCCCACTCATGAGAAGTATTGTGCTGGTTACTTCCAGCTCCACCTTCTTATCTTTCCCCGGCAACAATGTGTGTGTTTTCCCATCCTTCTCCAAGGTGTATGTGTTCATCCTCCCATCATGAACAACATTTCTGTCAAACTGCCATGGCCTTCCCAATAATACATGATAGACATCCATGGGAATGACATCACACAGAATTTCATCCCTATATTCACCCATTTTAAAATTTACCAAGCATTGCTTTGTAACACATACCTGGTGTCCTTTCTGCAGCCATGTCACTTGGTATGGACTCGGGTGTTTGTTCGTTTTCAGCTTCAGCTTCTCCACCATCTCGGTCGAAACGAGATTATCGGTGCTTCTACTATCCACTATGACCTTGCATTTCCAGCCCTTGGTCTTGCAAGTCGTCCGGAACAATCTGCATCTCTGAGCTGAGCTGTCCACCTCTTTCTCAGGTTTCAAGAGAGCCTTATGCACTATCAGTGACTTCCCACTGTCTGCATCTTCATTCTCATCATCACGCCTCTGGGCCTCAGTGATGTGAGTTCCTCTTCTGTCCATCTTTCTCTCTGGACAGTCCACGGCTTTGTGACCGTCTTTACCACACGTGAAACATGTGATAATTCCTCCTCGACCTCTTCCTCTACCTCGGGTACAAGGAAATATATTGCCATCAGCATATCCTCCTTGCTAATATGCTTGCTGTCTCCTCAACTCAAAAATTTACTGCCTCTGCTGTGAGGTTCCACCTCTTTCATCTCTTTCCTCAGGTCTCTTCCAATCCTCCTTGGGATTTTGGAAGTCTTTCTGGGCAACCGCTTTGCCTTTTGGCTGGCTTCCGCCTCGGCCTCGCTGTCCCTGCTTGCGGCTCAGCTTTTCTTCGGCTTTCAGAGCCATCTGGTATGCATCCTCAACTGTCCGGATGGTAACCATGCTCAGTTCATCCTGAATGTCATACCTGAGACCATTCAGATATCTCGCCACCTTTTCGTCATCACTCTCCCGATGACCAGCTCGAATGTTGAGCCTGTAGAATTCTTCGGTGTATTCCTTCACCATCATCATCTTCTGTCTCAGGTTCTGCATGCGCCTGAATAGAGTGATCTGGTAATCCCTCGGAATAAACTTCGCCTTTATCTTGGCGATCATCCGATCCCAGCTTTTGATTTTCTGTTTGCCTTTGGAACGCCTATCCGCCTGCAGCTCGTCCCACCATAAGGCTGCATGTCCCTTCAGCTTCGTGACAGCATGCCTTACTTTCTTGTCCTCTTCGATGTCTTCGTAATCGAAGTAGGTGTCAAGTGCTCGGATCCAATCCAGCAACTCCTCTGCGTTTAGACTTCCCTCATAGACGGGAATGTCCATCTTTGTCTTCGAGCTCATTCTCGAAATAGCTCTGATCAACCGCTCTGTTGAAGCATCTTCTGCTGTGACCTCCTCTCGGTCATGTCCAGCTTCCTATTCAATCTCGGGATCGCTGAACTCTCCTGCTTCGGCTCCATGCCTCTGGGTGGTCTCCATATCTTCGAGTCTCGCCCTGAGATCTCGTATTTGTCGTTCCATTTCTGGATTCCCGGCTGGCCTACCCCTTTTTCGGGCATCCCTGTCCTCATGATCAGGTGACTGCCTTTCTCTCCTGGGCGGCATTATATCTGTCTCTCTCTTTGCTTCAGAAAGAAAAGGTATTTTGGCTCTGATACCACTTTTGGCGTCAACTGGCTCCTCAGCGGGCGGTCGCTCCCACCAGGACCTTCTCTCTCTCTCCGGCCCGAAGAGTCAATGCTCTTCCAACTCCCTCGGGAGTTTCTCACCCACAGACTTCTCGACGATCTCCCTTTCATGAAATCGAAAGATCGGGTCTCACGATGTCACGAGGCTCGCACCACTGTCTCGTGCCACTTAGGCGCCAAATCCCGAACGCCGATGGGTCAACAGTCAACGCTCGGTGTCGGGAGGTTTCCCCTCGGGAGAAAATGCTATCCGCGAGGTAGACCTCTTGTGCTTACAACCCCGAGTGTCGAGATGTTGATTCTCCGTGACCACACCACCTGTCCTTCACTTACTCTCTGGGTCCCCCGTGGCCACGTCACTTTGGGATTTCGCGGATCGCGAATCCACGACGCAAAGTCCCTATTGTTGTAATCGTCGAATGCCGAACCCTGACTTTCCCGGGATCCAATGCCACGCGTCCCTACCCTGATCGACGGCTCTGACTAATTCGGGAAATCGCGACTCGCAATTTTGACGTGCATGCAACTCTTGCACTCGCCAACCCCGATACGCCGAAATGCGATGGTAGTTGTGTTCCACCTGCGCTTGGAGTTTAATTCTTTCTCAAGGGTTCAAGTCGTCGATTCTCTTCCTATGAAGAGTTTCTCCACCGCACTGATTTTCCCTTGGTTCAAATCTCTCTCAGGCCTGTTCCTATAGCACGAACGCGGAACTATCCCTCCTGAGCTGAATTCTCTTCGACTCCTTTAGAGACTTCGAGCATGATACCTGCGCTCTTCCTTCAACAACCTTCAAGGTGTTGAAGTCTTCCAGGTTCTGCGCTTCCACAGTCACAACAAACCCGGCCTTTCTTTTCTCAGACTTGCTACTGAGACTCCAGTTCGACCTGCACTCACTTGCATGGTTTCAAACAACCCCACCCGACTTTGGGCAAACGAGAACAAAATTTCAACTGTTTAGCCTCCTCAACGCACTCTATGCGGAGGAATTCAACTGCACTCTATGCAGGAATCTCCGGGCTTAAACAGAGATACAATTGGAACTCATTCTCTCAGGTTTCTAACCTGATATGCAATCACATATGCAGCATATAGAAGATAAGCGTAAAAAGAAGCAAGCATGCAAAAGCACAATAGCAACAACACCCAGAGCTCAAACACATCCATGGAATTGAATCAAAGCTTTCTTCTATTAATTCAATCTGTACATGGGGTTTCTTCACAAAACTCTCTGCTATATTCTCTCTTGCTCTCTATGAAAATGATGAATGATAATGATCAATTACACAAGGAGGGTTCCTATATTCGTTTTCCCTCCTGGAAATGGAACTGTCTAATCTACAGCTAACCCTATCTACCAGCATTTAAAACTGTTAAATGCCTTCTTATCTACATTACATTTCAAGTGCGCTCATATGAATGCATTCATTCAAACGATGACGCAACAATATTTTCAAAGTAATTCAAAAAGGTATATGCTGGCACTGCCCAGCTGTTCTTCTCTTTCCTCCACGCTGGCTTGCGTCATGATGTCGTAGATGCTCCTGCATCAAAGGAGGAGAACACACTAATCGAAATGGAAATGGTTTTAAGATAGACCCTGTACTTGGTAGAAATATCGTTATGAATGGTGTGGCTTGCAGGTTCAACCATGAGAATGCTATCTTCCACTATCAATGTCACGGAATGCTGCCAAGTTGAACCCCCCATGACACTATATAAAAATATACCTCTTGTAGAAATATTGTTATAAGCAGAGGGGTTTGCATCCTAGAATCATCACCAGAATTTGCATTAGCAGTCTAAAGATGGCGCCCATGGCTATTGGGACAACGAATTTGACGAGGGTGTTATTGGCCCTCACTTTAGTGGCGATAATGGGTACTTTCTTTTCTCATGTCAGAGAGTCGCATCCATCATAAGTGAAGATGTTTTCAATCAATTTCTGAAGCACAGAAACATAAGTGAATATGTTTTCAATGAATTTATGAAACAAAAATGATGACACATGCCCTACACCTACATAATTTTAGTGGCACATTCTACACCTACTACTACTTCATTGTTTCATAGGAAATGATAGGTAATATTAATTTAGACTTCTATAACCCTTCTGTCTCACGTGCATTCCTTATTGTTAATAATCACATTAATGTAATTGGGTTTGAACTTTGAACAGACGGGTGGGCGAAGGATCTAGATGCATGGGGTTATTGCTTCAAAGAGGAGAATAACATGGACATATACCATGGACGAGGACCTATTAAACTAACAGGGTGATATATCTATATCCATATCTAAGTATTGCTAATTCGCTTTGAATTATGCAACAAATAGGGAAAAAACTGAATGAATTTTAAGCCTAATGCACTTATCGCTCTTTTATCCCTACATCTCAATGCCATGGAATGGTGCCAGTTGAACCCCCATGACAAGGTATAAAAACATACCTCCTGTAGAAATATTGTTATAAAAGGAGGGGTTTGCAGCGTGCAATCATCACCAAAATTTGCATTGGAAGTATAAAGATGGCGTCCGCAACTATCAGGAGAATGAAGTCGATGAGGTTGCTATTGGCCCTCACTTCAGTCAAAATTATGCCTTGACATGCTTCTCATAAATGTTCAAGCTTGAAGGCTTTGGTGTGGGTTAAAGTCACAATAAAACATTATCCACATTTTTTGTGTGGTTAATTTTTCATCAGTGAATTTGATTGAAATCTGAAACTAGATTTCAGTAGTGCATAAATTTTATAATTTCTTTTGTTCCTGAGTTTATACTTTAAGGCTCTAAAGTATACCTTCAAGGCATCTGAAAAGACAAAGAGAGTTCAGGGGCAAAATATCAATTGTGAAGGGTAAATCAGAATTGATTCCTTAACTACATCTGTCTAGCTTCCCATTGTTCTTGGATGTTGATATCTCTCTCGATAACTGCCCATGAACGTTCTAACTTGACCCGAGTATTTGTTGTTTGTAGGATGGTATTAAACAAGTTCAAAGCAATGTTAGTTTGATCTAGAAGGTCGGGTTCTATGTTAGGTTGTCTATTATTGGGGACAGTCATGAGGGGTAAAACATTATTAAATCATAAAATGTTCAAATATTTGTTACTTCTGTTTTGAAAGATAAAAAGAAAAAGGAGTTTTCTTTTTTTTTTAAATAATAACACAACAACAGTAAAGGCCATTTCTTGTACTTGAAATAATTAGGAGTGTTGAGGATGATGGAATAAGAAAAACGTAACACTGTTGAAAATATGAGGCTTTAATCATGAAAGAATCTCATATCATAACAGAAGAATGGAAGAAAAATGAAATTTCTAATGAAGTACAAAATGTAACCATCGAAATGACCTACAGATCTTGAAACTGATGATAGCAATCACAGAGGAAAATCTGTAAATGATTAGATAATCAAATAAATTCAAACTATAGTAGAAGTTTGTGCTAAACTGTAGCTGCTCATTCATTAGAAAGACATGAAAAGAAGGATGTTGAAAACAAAGTAAATGAACACATAACTTCAAGTTGAAAAAATTCAAAATCTCTTTTGCATTATCTTTATCACTGTAAATCAGAAAAACTTCTAATTACAATCGGCTTCAAAACAAAAAGCCTTTTTCCAATCTTGTGAAATTATATTTATACATGATCACCAAATTCTTTTTCTGTTGGTGATTAACTAACTTCTGAAGGTCAACGGTTACATAAATGCGTAATGTTGAACCGTTTACATTTCTATCTTTATCTTCTTCATTATTTTGGTGATGAAAACTTTCAAAATAGTACTTAATTTCTTTGTTGATGAACTTCCTTCTTCTCTTTTGAGACAGTGAATACATTTCCCCGAGAACTGCACCAAAACTCTAGGAGCCTCTGGAATATCTTTCGCCTCAAATAGGAAGAACTTTCTCTATAATTTTGGTAGAAGATCTTTTTGGCAGCCAATTCACTTTTTTTATGATCCTATAAGCTGCCTACACCTATGTCTTGCAAACATCAAGTTTTCATCGCAATTTTCGAATAAACGACATTTTCATTTTTTGCGACATTTGCACATTGGTCTTCGTTAAGTTTTCACGACTGTAAGCGTGAAAACTTCTCCTTTCGAGGTCGTATTTCGATCATTATCTGAACTACCAATATCTCTTTTGTCATTATTCCTATTGCACTTACCTTTTATTGATCATTATACAACTGGAAAGATCCTCTAATCGGTTCTCATACTTCGATTGATTGTGTAACTTGGTTTTATTGAGTTTGTAAGGCATTTAGCATTTGGATTTTATATGACTTCCCTGATCATTGATTCTATGAAAATGCATAGGGGTTATGATTAAATTTTATATATATATATGATATAATCCTTATGCTAATATTTTCATAACTTTTGGATTGTCGACTATATGAATACCGTTTTGGCACTTTGGTTAAACTTTTGATTATATGAACTGATACATTGGCTCATAGTTGATTTTGGTTTCGATTTATAAGTTGGGTGTTTAAACACTATTGCATAACGTTTGCGCGCATTGGTATACACATTTGATTTCATTAGTTGGGCACATGACTCGATGGTTGAACTACTATTATGGAGTGAAAATCTATGTAAATTGGTGGTTGTACTTGGGTAATAAATATTTTGCGTGGAAGACTCCACCACCTTCACATGCTCACATTTATGCTTATCCCTTTTGCTCGTTCATTTCTGTTAGCTCGGGTAGCTCTGCTCCTGTGTGTGTTGGTGAATACAAACCCTTCCCTTACCATGTGTTCGGCTCCATGGCACCAGTCATGCGAGTCGAGCCCAATGGCAATCAAGCCTTGTTAATGTTTGACAATGCTCGCCAAGATTTGGAGGAAAATGGGTGGCTCTCCTTTATACAACGATTTGAGGGTTTTAACCTTTGTGTAGCATGACAGTTTGCCATGACTTTCGATGGTTGTCGAGCCAAGGTGGGCGACATACAGTTAGAGATCGATGAACAGTTTATCAGTTCAGCTACAGGGTTACCTACCTCGGGACAGCGTTGGTTTAAGAATTGTAAGGTCAAGGAAGTGCCATGGACATTGTTGTTTCTATCGCGCAAAGTCACCTCTTGTGACAGAGGTATGCCCATATCTATGCTCAAACCATTGTGGCACCACTTATTAATGCTATTCAAGTAGTTCGTGACCTGTGAAGGTTGATACGGACTTGTGTTCCTCTACCACCTGCATTTGCTGATGATTTTTATAGGGTATCCTAAGCATGCCTTTCTACTTTCATCGAAGCTTATATAAAATGTCGAAAAAGTTTAAGAGGCAGAAGGCTGATAGCAACCTGTTCCACCATGGACTTATCAAAATTATCGTGGTTTATCATTTGAGTTTGTATGGTGATAGTTGGAGGGCTTTCATCGCCCGTAATGGCTTTGAGGACACAGACCCTGTACAGGTCGACAAACCTGTGGTAATTGAAACCAAGGCTGAACTGCCTGTACCCTTACATCTCCTACTACCTAAACCCTCGACCAAACCTGGTGTTGACTTACCCGACACTGTAACTAAGGGTGCAGAGGCCATTAAAAATCCTATGAGCAAAAATCCCAAGGAAAACCTTACTGCTGATGCCAAAGGGAAAAGGAATGCCTGGCTCATTTCACGGATGGCCAGAAACAAACCGAAACCCTCTGTCGAGTCCAAACCTATCATCCTAAGTGAGGATTCCAACTCTGATGTTGAATGTTTTTTAGCCAGCGAATATCCTTACTCGCAAGGTTTATGTCCCAAGCCCCCTTATGATTTTGTATCAAACCTTCCTTCCTGCCTAAAGAATGACCCTGACTACCCGGGTATTAAATTGCCTCGTGAAACCCTCAATCATTTTCCCAAACCCTCGCCTGCTCTTTCTAAACCCACACAGTCACCCTGTGACCAATGCAATTCATGGTTAGAACGATGTTACATTGATATTCCTATACTCCAGTCGAAGATTCAATCATTGGAAGATCAAATTGCAGTGCTAACCAGTCAAAAATCCAAGCTCCAAGCAACAGATAAAAAGAAAAAGACAACCGGCTCCATCCTTTTCAAAAATGTGGAATCAGCCACGGCCGTTGTAAATTCCAAACTGACATAATCAAGCAGCCTTGTCACTATATAGGTATGGTTTTGACATTGCTTTTGTTTTGTAAATAATCTAGTTTGATATAATGATTTGAATTCAGTTTTTAAATAGTTTAGTCACTCATCCAAATGCCTCTGTTATAATGTGTGCATCCTATATATAGTTTTTCTTTGAATAAAAAGAAATTTCAATTTGGTATATGATCTGATCATTCCCAGTTTAGCAATCGATAGATTTTGATTGGATTTGAATGGTCTTCGTTTGGATTTGATTGATTGGTTTGCCTTATTAAGTTAACAAAATTAATAGTTTGTCTTCGACTGGATTGGTTTGTATCCGATTTGAAACGGAAGTTTTCATTCTCAGTTTGGGACACGATCATGTTTGGATTTGATTTTGTTATGATTCATATGATGTGATTGGCAAACGATTTCAGAGATTTTGGTTGTTACGAATTTTCAACATGTTGTGTCCTATGATTTTCTAAATTGGAAAAGAAACTCTGTTCGATTTTAATGTGGAATGAAATACTCTGTTATGCTCATTTAAGTCTGTGTAGGTGCACCCGAATAATGAAATGGATTCGATTAGTAACAACTATGTTAAACCCCAGCCGATTGATTCGTTTGATTGGATTACTGTTAGTTCTATTATTTGATGAATTGGATTCGGACTGTAATTGCTACTCTGTTCAAGTTACAAAATGAATTGGTCAAACCCAGTTATAATTCATTGTCAAATGAACGGTTTCGATCGAAGTCAATCCACCTTGTTTACCCAATTTGCAATAACTAATTATGAATTCTATTGCCAATCATTCGAGCATGTTATGATTTTATTTGAATTAATTTTCATGCCAGTTTGAATTGATCTATTCGTGGCATGAATCGTTTGCTAACACAGTCACAACGATTGGAGAATGATATTGTCGAATTCATATTTCCCATTGACAAGGCAACGTAATAGTTGCTTGCCATTTGTTTTGATTACAATCGATTTCACAATTGTTGGATTCGATTGGTTTTGAAACGAATTGATTGACTATGTTATTTTCACCAAGTCTGGTTATGATTCGTTTGGATGAAATGATTTTGGTCAAGGTCAATCAGTTTGCAAAAACAAATGATTAGATATCTCGTATACCTTGTTATGTTTTTGTTTGTGGACAGTTACGTGCCAATATTGGTTTGATTCGCTTATGGTATAAATCGTTTGCTATGTCGTTACAACCATAACGAATTGTAAACGATTCGGTTTGATTTGATCATATCTCCTGTTGGAAAAACGGCATAACAAATGCATAAGATTTGTTTTTGTATTGATTGCATTGCATATCAAACAGTTTCCCAACTGTTTGATTATGATTCTGTTAGACCCGATTCTGTGGTGATTCAACGAACAAAGTACACCTATCTCTGTTGAATGATTTTATGATTCTATTTTGATTTCAAATGGTATGACAATCTCCAATTGAATAAATCGTTTTCAAATGGATATTGGATGATAATTGAATTTAATCTCCTTAAAAGATTTTCAATTAATTTCAATTCTGATTCTGTATCTTATTTTAGACTAGCTACAGAATCAGAGGATTCTATAGCTAGTCTATAGAATTAAATTTTCTATCATTTTATTAATAAAAGATCCTTCTAATTTGTTCATTTTTGGTCCTTTTCAGGTGAATTCGAATTGCATGGGATTTGATGGACAGTCTCGAGGATATTTGGATGTTTTAGTTTTATTTTAATTTCCTAGTTTAAACAACTTTGGGATATCTTCCCAGATTTATGTAAACAATTTTATAACTTCCACAGGGAGGTTTTACCCTATGGAAAACCTTTAAATACTTATTATTTTGTGTAATAAGGATCATCCTCGCTTGTGGGAGAACCAGGATAATGGATATCTAATACAGACTGAGACAGAAATTGATGTTCCACTACAGCTTTAGTTTTCATAATATCAATCTTTTGTTTCATGTTTATGTTATCAATTTGCATTTGATTAATGACTACTTTAGCTATCTTAGTCCTTTGCAAATGATATGAATTTATGAATATGATCCATATATGATTTCTTCAAGTATTTAAAAACATAGCAATTACTTGATTCAGTAAATATGAATGACAGATTTCTCTTCTTCATTAATTGGATTATTCTGTATAAGTCTTTGCATAACAGGTTTACCTAATTGTGGAGATTTATAAATCATATAATTGTTATGATTTTTATGTCTTGTTTGTCCTATAAACAAACTCAAAGAGCATTGCAGCTATCATTTACGAGAAGCTTCTGGATTATTTGGTGCGAGTTTCCTTCCTCCGATCTGCTAAAACAGTCTTCATATGCAGGATAAACCCGGAGCGTTTCCAGGTCAGTTTGTTATTTATTTGTTTAGTATTAGTATCTTAGTTAGTTATATGTTTTAGTTAGACTAGTAATTAGAATTAATATATTAGTAATTTAGTTTAGTTATTTTTCTGGTTTATTTCTGTTCATAAAATTATAAAAGAAATAAAAATATCTTTTACTGTCTTAGGGCAGAATGCAAACAAGTTTTTTCAGGTTTTAATTAAATCTGTAAATTATCAATATTGTACATTTTGTGAATAAGTTATATTGCAATTAGTAGTTAGATAGTTAATTAAAGTTAGTATAGTAGTAATTAGTAGATTATATATATAGAATAGTTAGATTAGTTTAGTTTGCTTTAATAATTAGTTTTAGTTTAGTTTGTTTAGTAGTTAGTTTTAATTAGATTAGTTTATTAGTTAGTTTTATTTATTAGTTAGTTTAGTTTGTTTTATTTTGTTTTTAGTTAGTTTAGTTAGTTTAAGATAGTTTTTCTTTTGTTTTCTTAGGACCTTATATCGGATAACGGAGCCGCTAAACCCATCAAGGTGGTTCATTCCAAACGACTTGGGTTATTAGACAACCCCGGACCGGTTCCACTCTCTCAGTTGACGGACAGTCGATTTCGCCCATCAACAGATCTTTAATTATCTTTCTTGTAAAATCAATAGTTTGTAACTTTAAATTCGGCTTCACCATCCATCTATTAATTTGTGTGACATCAATTACCTTTATTTGTGAGATTTCTATTTGAATTTCGTCCAAATTCTCCTTGAAACTTAACTGATGCTTTCCAATGTTAATTTCTCCTAACAACCTAGGACAATCGTCTCTTCCAATGTTCAATGAAGCTTTGTCTAGAAGGTCGAAAATTACTTGGCAATCATCATTAACCTCTTTGGTTATTCTCTTGTTTTCGGAAAGGTTTGCCTCCCATACCTTGAGTATTATATCCCCTTTAATCTTCTCTGAAACATATAGCTTTTGAGTTTTTTTGACTTCCTCTTTTGCTGAAACAACTATTGCCTTTTGAAAAGTGGTTCTGGATACTTTTGCTTCTTTCTCTTTTAAGAGAATACTATCAAAGGATTTTCTTGCCTCCTAAAAGTAATTCTAAATAATTTCTAGCTTAGAGATCACTCCTTGTTGCTATTTTTCTATTTTTGCATGTATTTCCAACACCTAGGCTTGGAAAGTTTCCATCTCTACCAATTGATTTTGAATTGAATTTATCTTACTTTGTAATTGTTTATTCATTTCTTCCTGATGTAGGACCTATCCTTGACTGACCTGTATCTTCAGGTTCACTTCATTTAAGCTGGCTTTTAGTATTTGAATCTCCTGTATGTCACTGACAATGGCTCGCTCTAACCCTTTGTTTATTTCCTGATTGATATTTTTTTTAGTCTCCTTTAATTGACTCTATAGTTGGGCTATCATTTGATATTTCTGTTGTAACCTAGTTCTCAAGTTACCTACAGAGTATAAATTTGTTGTTGCGAAGGCTCCCATTGTGACTGCTATTTCTGTAGCGAAATCCCCTTCTTCAATATTTTTTCCATATACGATGATCTTATGCTTTTTTATCATCATGTCTCTTCTTGGATGCATTTCCTGTTTCAAGATAGCCCTCCTCTTTTTGCTGAAAAAATAATTGGATGAAGGAATCTCGTCTCTAGAAATAGGTTCAAAATCACTAACATATAGAGCTTCCATCTGGGGGTTTATGTAAGTACACTTCAAAGGGGTCAAAGAAGTAATAGGGGTTCCAAGCTCTATCGATGTCATCCCTCCTACTCTTTTTGGAAAGTTCCCAGCAATTTCTGGGGATGCTTCCAACTCTTTTCCTTTTCCTGACTCCGAGTTCTTGGTCTGTGGAACTTCTACTTTTTGTGAAGGCACTTCAGTATCCTTCGGATTTTTCTTTGTATTTTCTTTATCCTATAGCTCTTATTCAAAACCTAGGGGAGGCTCTTCCTACTCTAGAGGGGGTGTTGTAGATTCACCTTGCAATATCTTCGGTAAACAACTTCACCTGTGACTTTGGAAAGTCATAAAACTGGTTTGTAAGTCAGGTGATAATGCCCGTACTCTGTTTAATACCTCCACATAGGTTTTGACCTCTTTGAACACATCATCATAAGAGGAATTTTCATGTTCATAAGATTTCATACCGTAGTGTATCAGGTGTTTGTTGACTAGTTGATAAGGGTCATGCCTTTTGTACTCAATATTTAACAATTTGACTTCTTTGAGTGCTTATGCTTCCACCTTGGAATGGCCCAAGTTTTGTAATGAAAATTTCCCGATGTGCATAGGGAAGATTGGATTTTGAGCCACCTTTAGCTCTATTCTGATATCGCCTTTCACTATTTGGTGTGTTACTTCCCTATACACCAGTCTGTCCGAGAGGAATCTTGTAAGCGCATGAGGGGGGATTGAGCACCCATAAACCCTGATGTAAGAGAAGCTTTCTTCATTGAACTAGTTGGCTATTGCCTTGAGGTTTTCTGAGACTATTTCAAAAATGCGAGGAGGGCCACAGCCATAAAACATTTTATGCATTGGTATTACTATGAAATGACAAATTTCGTAAAATGAATTTTTTGTGTTTACTTCCCACAGCTCAAAGTGATATTCGTCAATGGGTTCGAGGTAGGTTATGTTCCAACTCCAATTCATCAGGGAGAATGGATTCATAAAACAAATTGCATCCATGATGTATGCCGACATGTAAAAGTCCATTGGTTGACCTCGGGATCTTGCATCTTTGTAATCTGAAGCCTCTTTGGCTAGGTTATCGGATAAAATATTGCTCCAGTTAAAACTATATCCTTATGATGCTTCCTCTAAAAAGGGCACCCATTCTGCGGGGAAATGATAGGGACTCTTTTTGCCGAAGAGTCTGTACAGCATCATGGCTACATAAACCATGTACTAATTCAAATAAGTTGTGGGATAAATTCTGTGGGTATCGCCTCTAAATTTTGATGGACATCTCCACCAACCTTTGATTAAATCAAGGTAAGTTTGGTCTGCCTCAGTACATTCCTTTCTCTGAAATTTAACTATAAATTCAGCATTGTAAATGTATTTAGGATTGGGTGAGATTTTGTACATTACTTCGATATGTCCAGGTCTGAATGATCTGATAATGATCGCTTGATATTTTAAAATGATTATTGTTGGAATATAAATCTTCTCTAAAGCCTAATTGATCATGTCATTGTATGCCATGAGCCGTGGGCGTGCTGCAATCTTGTGAAGTTCTGATTTTGCTATGTCCCGAAGGTGATTCTCGAAATCATTAGGGGAATTTTTTATCTCGTAGTCCATAATTTCATAGATTTGTCTCCAAGATTTGATCGAGTCAATAGCATGTGGCATGGTGTCAGATATGACATCTCCCTCTGGGCTGCAAATCTCAGTTGTATCTTCACTCTTCCTGGATCCCTTCTTTGGTGCCATAACTTTTGTATTAGAATGAAAACCTGTCACAGAAGAGAGGTGTATAAGCTTGGCTGGATGCGACTTACTCCTGATAGAAAGAACAAGAATAAGGTTCAAAACACAGACCTTTAATTTTCCTTTAACTCATTTTATGGTAAAACTACTGACGCAGCTACCAAGAACTTAATACCTTTAATGCAGAGAATATTTCTGAGATACGCATTTGTGTCACAGAAATCACTAGCTATCCGTTATTAATATGGTCGTATTTCAGTGATTCTAAATTCAAAATTCGAAAGATCTTGTTCAACGGAACCTGAAAATGAAAATACCTAAGAAGTTTAATTACCATTAATTATGTTTTAAAATAAAGTTAGTTCATTTTAAACATTGATTTTGAGTCGAGATTTCGCATTTCGGGGTTTCAAGGATCTTTCTTACACGAGGTATGTCACCACTAAACCCCGAATCCCGAAATTGCGATGAGATTAGTTTAGGCCTTAGCTTTGGTATTGAGTCAGGACTTTGCGTTTCAAGGTTTCGGGGATCTTGCTTACACGAGGTATGTCACCATTAAACCCCGAATCTCGAAATTGCGATGAGATTGTTTTAAGCCTTAACTTTGGTATTAGTAATTTAATTAATCAGGATCAATAACTAACTTCCATTTTTTCGGGAAATTGGTGATCGGGATTTTGCGATTCTATATGTATTGAAAACGTATTACTCTAAGTGAACCCAAATCACAAAAGGTTAAAAGATTGTTAATTAACTCCTTTAGGGTTTTAATTTATCGTGATTAAAAGTAGTTTACAGAACGTGTGTTGGGACTTTAAAACACTTGAGTTTTCTACCTTTTATTATTAAAAAAAAACAACCATTTCGGGATTTTGGTACCAGCCTTTTGGCACTGATAGTGAGGAATATACCTTATGAAAAGCCGAATCCCGAAAAGGAAAAGTTTTAGTCTTAGAGATAAAAACTTTAAGACCTAGTTTCAACAATTTCGATCACTAATAATTGCACCTTGGGGATTTCTCGATGAAGTTTACCATAATACAAGTAGTGATTGGCATAGTATATATCTATGGGAAAGTAGGCTAGTTATTTCTCTGAAAGGTAACACAACTTGTTAGAAAAACACTAGTAATAACACTTGAGGGGGCCTGGCTAAGTGAGCACAATATTAGATGCACCTCTAGCTACATTAGTTGCTTCTGCCATTTCAATTCCAATATATGTCTATTTCAAGTTTTGAGCTCCTGTTTCAATATCAATTGCCTCAATTTCAGCCTTCTTATAGATAGACCCTAAAAACACTTCATCCGGACGTTCCTCGCCAGGGGCAGCGACTTACCAGTCAGGGCACGCTGGTCAATCTTTAAAGGATCACCTTCAAGAAAACAAGCATCAGCATGAACAATGTCCCATAGTTTGATATTGATGATATCACCTGGGACAAGAATTGAAACTTCTTGTTCTTTCCATCTTCCATCGCAAAGGACCTAGAGAACAATTTCGCCATAGGTAATCAAACAGGTACGAAAAATAAATTAGGAAAAGTAGTAGAAGTTGTTTTACATAATAAACTTCCAAAGTACATGTTTGAATACCTTTAACATTGGTGCATGGTGCAAGACTTGACGTTAGGGCAACTGCTGCATTTTTAGCATTGTTTTCTTCTATGAAACTGATGATGGAAGTAATAACCAGCGATATGATGATTCCAAGGAAACCTTTCAAATATGGAGGCATGCCCTACAATGCGGTGCAACAGTATGAGAAAAAATAGATTGTGAAAACAGTGATCGAAGGGAAAAGGTGAGAGAACCTCGAAAACTTAGGAGTGCCAACAACTATTATTTTTTTTTATTTTTTTTAGTATTACCTTAACTGTCGTGAAATTTAGTGTCTCCCTCATTGGTACCTCTTAGGACATTTTTAACTCAGGTTCCCAAGTCAGAGTTCATACCTTAGTAGTTCGTTGTATTTACAGCCAGAAGACTGTTTACTTATTACCTTTTTGGTAAGTATTTATCATGATTATTCATGCAGATTACCCTTTTAGTATAGTTGATCTCTTGAGTCCTTGATGATTTTCCTGCAAATAAAATGACCTGATAACTGTCAGACACTCATACAAATTTTGTGAACTGCTAGATTTGAGTTGTTTTGTATTTGCATTTTCTGAAAAATTTTAATTTTTTTTTTTTTTTACAGAATTAAACTTACCAAAAGCAATGTAACTATAAAGAAAACATGAAAACAAAATGGTATGTACAATGAAAATTTGAAAACATATTACTGCATGTAGTGTTTAAGGTATCACCTATTTATAGGGGTGCTCAGAATGTCTCCATCAAGATTTTCTAATTAAAAAGCATTTTTTCCTTTTGAGGCCGAGACTCTGTAGGGGATAGACCAGATCGAATCGAACTTTCCGTGTTTGCCAGTGTCTTCTCTTCTGGATTCCCATTTTAGTACCAGATATCCAGAGAGGAAATCTCTATCCTTAGCCTTTTTATTGAATAAAGCCTTCATTTTATCCTGATATCTCTGCAACTTTTTGTTTACTTCGGATCAATTTTGCTGAACTTCGACCAGTTGGTTTGCTCTCCTGGTAATGTCGTTAGGTTCTTTGTTTGAATCTTGCCAAAGTTTCATTACTGGCAAGGCAAGATTGATTGGTAAAATAACATCAGTGCCATATACCATCTAAAAAGGGGACATCCCAATTGCCCTTTTGGTACTTATCCTGTTGGCCCATAGAGCGTATTTCAAATGGATATGCTACGTTTTCTTGTTCTCAGTCAAGATGTTTTTTATCACAGTTGTCAGACTTTTGTTAGATGACTCAGCTAAATCGTTGCCCTGCGGATAATAAGTTGTGGAGTGTCCTAATATGATATTATTTTTTTGGCAAAAGATTATCATAGCCATCGATTTAAATGCTTGTGCATTATCGGTGACTCTCTTTCGGGGACAGCCAAATCTGGATAAAATATTTTCTTCTAGAAAATTGATTACAACTGCATCAGTTGCATTTCTCGTGGGAATAGCTTCCACCCACTTAGTAAAATAGTCTGTTGTAGTTATAATCCACTTGTGTTGAGCAATGGAATGTGGGTGAATCTCTCGGATGAAATTAATACCCCATTTATAAAAAGGGGCTCTGGTTTTAACTGGAATTAGAGGTAAATCTGGGACTTTTTGTTTACCTGTAAACAACTGATAGGGAATACAAGTTCAGACTTTGGTGTTTACATCTATGAATAGTTTGGGCCAGTAATATCCAGCTCTTAAGATTTTATAAGCTGTGGCTCACCAAGCATGGTGTCCTCCACACACTCCCTCATGGAACTCATTTATAACCTTTTCAGTTTCAGTCTCGACTAAACAGCTCAGCAAGAAACCCAAGGGATCCTTCTAATATAATTTTCCATCTATAATACAATATTTTATAGCATGTAGCTTTAGTCTCCTGGCTTTAGATGGGGTTATTTCAGTGGGACATTGAAGATTCAATAGGTAAGAAACAATATCACGATACCAGACTGAAGAAGAAAAATTGTCTTCTATCTCAACCATAGGTGTAGCGAAATCGAGTTCATTTGTCTCTAGGAAATCCTCGTCTTCTTGCAGCTGATTTATTCTGAGTGCCTAAAAGTTTGATTTGGCTAGCAATTTATCCAGACCTTGGCCTTTAATGAGTTTTGTTGGTTTGACTTCCAGATTGAACTACTGAATCTTAGCTAGCCATCTACCTCTTCTCCCATCACTATCCGGCTGAACCAATATGTCTTTAACAGAGCTTGTAGGAACATAGGCTATGATCTTCGAATGTAATACATACGTTTTGAAGGCCTTGAGAGCCTTTACCATCGCGTAAGCTTGTTTTTCTAGTATATTATATTTCAACTCAGCATCTCTCAGACTTTTACTAAAAAAATCAATGGGTTGTTCAAAGCCTTCTTCATTTTTCTGTAACAATACAGCTGCGATAGTGTGTTCGAAAGCAAAGGAAAAAATAAAAAATTCTTTTGTGTAATCAGGACTTGCCAAGATTGGCACTTCGCTGATAACTTTCTTGATTCGTTGAAAATATGCTTTGGCTTCACTTGTCCACTTCGTCTCACTATTATTTTTCAACATATCTGTGATCAACTTCACAATATCGGCGAAGTTAGGGATGAATCTTCTCAAGAAATTTATTTTTCCTAAGAAAGATTGAATTTCTTTTACATTTCTAGGGATGTTTATAGTATCTATTGCTTCAATTCTTTTGGGATCGATTTTGATTCCGTCTTTAGACACTATATGACCTAATAGCTTACCTTCTTGCATAGCGAAATGAGATTTTTTGGGATTGAGGGACAAACCAAATTTACGACATTTCTCGAAAGTTTGCTTTAGGTGCACTAGATGTTCTGCATCAGATTTTGAAAAAACAGTCAGATCATTGTTGGCAGCCAATTCACATTTTTCATTACCTCATAAGCTGCCTGCACCAATGTTTCACAAACATTGATTTTCCATCGCAAATTTCAAATGAACGACGGACTTATTCTTTGCGCCTTTTCGACCGCTTCACAGTCGTAAGCATGAAAATTTCTCCTCTCAAGGTCACATCTTGATCATTATCTGAACTGCCGATACTGTCACCATGCTTATTGCACCTATCTTTTATTGATCTTCACATGATCAGCACTATCCTTTGATCGGTTTTCATACTTCGATGGTTTGCAACAACTCGGTTTTATTAAAGATATTTTTCCTTTATATTTTGCAACTTGCCTGAACATTGATTCATTAAACTGCATGGGGGTTAGGTTTTATCTTTTGTGATTCTTACTATTAATCATTATCAAACCCTTGGCTTATCAATTGGATGCAATATCGATTTGGCACCTTAGTCAAACGTTTAATTAATGCATTAGCAGGAACATGATTATGGGTTTTGAACTGCATATCAGTGTTTGAATGATATGGTATAACACTCGCACACATGGGTTTTCTCATTTAACATTCTTAAATCGATTATAAAATTGGATTTCGCTATGCATTAGTTTTGATTGGCTTCTTATTTAGGCTTACTCAATCTATGGTTCGTAAGATATATGGATATTGCGTGCATATCTTTTAATGCAATGCCTATGGCTATTTTTGTCATCATTGGTATGATCGATACATTGGTTAAGCAATAATAATCGGTGGTTACATCTGTAAGAGCTTCCCTCCAATTTTGCCTCGCTCATGCTCGATGGTTTCCTTAGATGCATGAATCATTCTGAGGTAACTTTGGTCTTTTCGCATTATGGTTTGACTTTTTCAGAGCAAGATCTGAATACCTCTTTATGTAGGCAACCTGTGAAAGTTTCTGGCGTTTCTAGG
>ML778027.1:120032-151306 GCA_009831015.1 Picea engelmannii
TCTTTTGTATATATGTAATAGGTAGAATAGTTTGTAGTTAGTTTATCGAATAGTTTATTGGTAGATTAGTATATTTTATCTACTTTGTCTCATCAGTTGGATTTCATTTAAGTTTCTTTTAGTTTGTTTATTGTAGTTAGTTTCGCTTATTTAGTTTAGTTAGATCACTCAACTTAGATCAACTTTCCTCTTCGGCTTTCTTAGGAGACCTTAGGGCGGCCAACGGAGCCGTTAAACCCGTCAGAGTGGTCCATACCAAACGGCTTGGGTTATTAGACAACCCCGGACCGGTTCCACTCTCTTAATTGACGGACGGTCATTTTCGCCCGTCAACAATCATCAAGATAGATAACAACAAATTTATCTCTCTCACCCACAAAGGCGATGTCCATGGCTCGTTGGAAGGTTTCCCCTACATTCATCAAGCCAAAATGCATTTTATCGTACATGAAGGTACCCCAAGGGGTAGTGAAAGTCATTTTTTCCTTGTCATCTTGGTGTACTGCGATCTGATTGTAACCTGAAAAACCATCAATCATTGACATTCTGTTAGCTCCAACTACTTTCTCTAAAATGTGGTCCATCTTAGGCAATGGGTAATTGCCTTTGAGTGATGATCGGTTCAGATTTCTAAAATCAACACACAGTCTTATTTCACTGTTTTTCTTTCTTACTGGGACTAAATTATCCACCCACTCGGAATATCTTAGTGGGACGATGATTTTGGCATCCAAGAGTTTTTTGACTTCTTTTTCTATTACTAGTAGCAGCATAGGGTTTATCTGTCTAAGCTTCTATTTAAAAGGCTTGACACCAAGTTTCAATGGAATTTTATGTTTGATTATAGAAATATCATAAGTTCTCAGTTCGTTGTAAGACCAAGAGAAAACGTCTTTATATTTTCTAAGCAACTCAACGTATTTACTTTTGGTTTCTGGGGATAGGTATTTGGATAGTTTCACCAACCGAGGGTTTTCTTTGGTACCTATGTCACAATCCTCAACCTCTTCAGGTTGAGGTTGTAAAGTGGATCTTAAAGGGATATCATCTTGATTAAATAACCTTTCCAAGGGAATCAGGCCTTTGGGGATCTGTTTATTTTTTAGAACAAGCATTCGATGATTGGCAATTTTATCGTGGAAATCTTGGGGGTCCTCCCCTTCCTACATGATCCAAACAGGATCATTTTGGTTTTCTTGGTCGACATGCATTTCGGCAAACTCGTCTATTGATTCTAAAACTTTGCGCAGTTGTTCATCGTCCTCAAAAAATTTCCAATGTTGTATGTTATTGGGTATGGAAGGCTAGTGTCTCATTTGTATATGGTACTTTAGTTTGAAAGCGATGGGAGTTGTGAATGTTGAGGCTACTTTGGCTAACACATCAGCCTGTTGGTTTTCAGTTCTTGGAATGTAGTGAACCTTGACAGAGGAGAATAAATTTTCGATCAGATCCCAGACGCAATTCCTATAAGACCTCAACCTAGGGTGTTTGGCCCGATACTGTCGATTTAAATGTTTTACGATTAGCTCGACGTCACCAAAGACTTCGAGGTTTTTTATTTTCATTCTCCTAGCGGCTTCTAACCCTAACACTAAGGATTCATACTCGCATACATTATTAGTGTGGTCCACATTCCACGGTAGTCTATAGGAAAAGGGGATTATGAATTGATTATCAGGAGCCACACGGACTGCCCCATCTCCAGCTCCAAAGTAGGATGAAGTGTCGTCAAAAAACATCTTCCACACACTAGTGCTATATACATTTTTTTTAATTTTTTTTTTTTTTTTTCTTCTGTACAACTTTCATCTATACCTAAATCAATATCATCATCAATGGATAAAATTAAATTACCTAAATCTTGATATGCAATATATACAGAGTGGTTATTCAGGTTGTGTGGATCACTTACCATGAATGCCAACCTGGTTTCTTTATATAGGCACGTGAATTGTCCTCCAAAAACTAGAATCGTAGCATATGTCATGTCAAGATGGAGAGATCCTCCAAGCTTGGCGCCCCAGGACCCGGATAACAGCATACCATATTTCGAAGGGATATCAGCGACCACTACATCCATGATAATGCTTTTTGAAGGTATTTGTGCCAGATTTACCACCAAGTCTTTAATCATGCCTATACATTTAACTTTTCTTGAATCGAATGAATATAAATTTCCATAAGGCCTAGTGATTTCAAGACCCAATTTATCCATAATGGCTTTAGGCATTACATTGTGGGATGCTCCAGAATCGAGCATACAGTTATGGAGTAGGTGGTCAAACAAGGTTAATGTGATATAGAAGGGGGCAACAGTGTCTTTGGAGCCTTCGAAATGTGGACCAAAAACTATGTTCGACTTGTCATGTTCTAAGTTAATGACATCGGCTTGGCTTTCGTCTTCTAAAAAACTAATCATCATGGCAATTTGTTTTCTGTATATGGGGTTTTTTCCAATTCAACAAGAGGTATAGGAATCTTGATTTTTTTTATTTCATTTTCCAGACTAAAATTTCCCAAGGCCTTGTTGCTCTCTGTGTTTTGGGCCTTCGTTCCTTTCTTTTTGGATTTCTTTTGTGGTGTAGATTTGGTTTCACTCATAGGGACCTGTGTTTTCACGGCGGGTGTTCCTACTGACTTTGGCTTGACAGGTTGCGTGTTAGCGGTGTTGGTTTTTGCAATCTACTTCTCAGCAGCCTTTGGAGTTGCTTCGTCAGCTTCACCCCTCGAAGGGATCTTTTTCGTTGGGGCAGTTGGAAGGCTCTTATTTCTAGGTCTTAAATTGTATTTCTGGTGCAGTTCGGCCATTATATCATCTGCAATACCCTAATAGGTCAAATATTCAGAAGTATTATTGCTTACATCGTCTTCTGATCTATTTTTTTTCATAATCTTGTCTCGATAAATAGGGTGATTTACTAGCGTCACCAAGATTATTTATATCCTCATCTAACTCTTCAAAATATTCTAAGTCTTCCTCTCCAATGAAGTTTTCACTCTTGAAGGGGGTTGGGATTTTTTGATCCCCATTCTTAATCTGTCTTTGTGGGGCTTGAGGATCAGGATTCCTTCTGAAATATTTCCTAGGAAAATGATCTTTTTTTGGTTTGTCAAGTTCCATTTTTGAGATCTTATTTGATAGTGCTCTAATTACCCTAGCCATCTCGTCTATTTTATCTCCCGAGGATTTCCCCAGTCCAGAGGATCTGCCTTGTTCTTTGAATTTTATATTATCTTTGTTCACGGTTTCTACTTTGGCTTTTAGTTTTCCTAATGCCATCATGTTCGATTCAATTTCTAGGGCATCATCTTGCATCTTGGAGATATCTACTGATCTCCTTTCTCTTAATACTAGAGAAAAATCGGGGTCAAAGGCTCTAGCGAAAGTTACTTTTGTTGTGGGTTGAGAAGGTTTGACCTCTACCGGGATTTTATTATACAACTTGTTAAATATTTGAGTGAACTCAAGAACTGATTCTGAGCTTTTCTTCCTGAGAGCCCCAAATTCAGTTAGGTAATAGAGGTGGTCTCTCCTTTCTACCCATTTTCTGATAAAAGAGTTTTCAAGTTCTTCATAAGACCTTACAGATCCCACTGCCAAAGCTCGGAACTAGGTCCTCACCTGTCCTTCGAAATTTTGAACGAGGAGTCTAGAATAGACATCTTCGTGCTTGATTCCAATGATGTCAGCAAATTGGTCAAAGAAATTGATGTGTTCTTCTGCGGTTAAATCTTCTTCCCCTGTGAATTTGGGAAGACTTTTCATGTAATTTTTGGGAAGGTCATGTAGGCAGACAGGGAGGACAAGGGGGGCATATCTGGCAACAACCTTAGCAAAGATTCCAGGGACTGGTACTTAGCCGCCTACTGCTCCTCCTCTGGCACCACCTACGGCACCACCTCCAGCTCCCGCGCCTCCATGTGCATCCATTAATGGATTTGAGGCTGAAAATCAGAGTGTATGAGGAGAAGGCTCACGAAAGTTTGGTAGATTTTGAGTTGTGCTTGAATGTGACAGAAAAGGTTGTGGGGAACTGATTATCAAGGCATAGGGAATTAGAGAAATAAGGTCCCAAACGAAAAGAGCTTGTTTCTCCATACTCATAAGATGAATATATCAGAGAATCAATGGGGATTGAATCAGGATATACAGGGCATTTGTCAGAGTACTGGGTAGTAGGGGTATATGCTTCGGGAAAAGCGAACATATTGGTTGAAAGGGGGAGTGAGAGGGATCTCTCAAGTATTTCCTTAACGTTCGAATGTGTAGAATCAGGTTGACAGATAGTATGTATAGGCGAAACGATTTTCCTAAGGGATTTTCGTGATTTTAAAATCTTTTCTAAATCAGAAACTAGCGAGGTCTACTTGTTGTCCGGGTTCTTTCTAGTGTTCTTTCGGCTAAAAGCCAGTTTACTTATCGTGGAGTCGCCAAGTGAAAGATGAAAGTAGCCTTAGAAGGTTTTTCAATATTTGTTCACTATCAAAGAAAGAAAGTGTCAATGTCATTCTTCCCAAGGAAAAGATTTGTTTCTTCATCCCTGGAAATGACGCCAAAAAGATGTTGTTCCTGAGTTTATACTTTAAGGCTCTTAAGTATACCATCAAGGCATCTGAAAAGACAGAGAGAGTTAAGGGGAAAAATATCAATTGTGAAGGGTAAATCAGAGTTGATTCCTCAACTACCTCTGTTTATCTTCCCATTGTTCTTGGATGTTGATATCTCTCTCGATAACTGCCCATGAACATTCTAACTCAATAGGAGTATTTGTTGTTTGTGGGATGGTATTAAATAAGTTCAAAGAAATACTAGTTTGATCTAGAAGGTCGGGTTCTATGTTAGGCTGTCTATTATTAGAGATAGTCATGAGGGGTAAAACTTTATTAAATCATAAAATGTTGAAATATTTGTTACTTCTATTTTGAAAGATAAAAAGAAAAAGGAGGTTTTTTTTATTATTATTTAAAATAATAACACAACAATAGTAAAGGCCATTTCATGTACTTGAAATAATTAGGAGTGTTGAGGATGATGGAATAAGAAAAACATAACGTTGTTGAAAATATGAGGCTTTAATCATGAAAGAATCTCATATCATAACAGAAGAAGGGAAGAAAAATGAAATTTCTAATGAAGTACAAAATGTAACCATCCAAATGACCTACAAGTCTTGAAACTGCTAATAGCAATCATAGAGGAAAATCTATAAATGATTAGATAATCAAATAAATTCAAACTATAGTAGAAGTTTGTGCTAAATTGTAGCTGTGCATTCATTAGAAAGACATGAAAAGAAAGATGTTGAAAACAAAGTAGAGGGACACATAACTTCAAGTTGACAAAATTCAGAATCTTTTCTGTATTATATTTATCACTGTAAATCAAAAACACTTCTAATTACAATCGGCTCCAAAACAAAAAGCCTTTTTCCAGTCTTGTGAAATTATATTTATACATGATCATCAAATTTTTTTTCTGTTGGTGATTAACTAACTTCTGAAGGCCAACAATTACATAAATGTGCAATGTTGAATTGTTTACATTTCTATCTTTATCTTCTTCATTATTTTAATGATGAAAACTTTCAAAATAGTACTTTACTTCTTTGTTGATGAACTTCCTTCTTCTATTTTGAGACATCGAATACATTTCCCTAGGAACTGCACCAAAAATCTAGGAGCCTCTGGAATATCTTTCGCCTCAAATAGGAAGAACTTTCTCTGTAATTCTGGTAGACGATCTTCAATTATCTTTCTTGTAAACTCAATAGTTTGTAACTTTAAATTCGACTTCACCATCCATCTATTAATTTGTGTGACATCAATTACCTTTATTTGTGAGATTTCTATTTGAATTTCGTCCATATTCTCCTTGAAACTTAACTGATGCTTTCCAATGTTAATTTCTCGTAACAACCCAGGACAGTCGTCTCTTCCAATGTTCAATGAATCTTTGTATAGAAGGTCGAAAATTCCTTGGCAATGATCATTAACCTCTTTGGTTATTCTCTTGTTTTCAGAAAGGTTTGCTTCCCATACCTTGAGTATTATATCCCCTTTAATCTTCTCTGAAACAGAGAGCTTTTGAGTTTTTTCGACTTCCTCTTTTGCTAAAAGAGCTACTACCTTTTTTAAAGTGGTTCTGGCTACTTTTGCTTCTTTCTCTTTTAAGAGAATACTATCAAAGGATTTGCTTGCCTCCTGAAAGTAATTCTAAATAATTTCTAGCTTAGAGATCACTCCTTGTTGCTCTTTTTCTATTTTTGCATGTATTTCCAACACCTGGGCTTGGAAAGTTTCCATCTCTACCACTTGATTTTGGATTGAATTTATCTTACTTTGTAATTGTTTATTCATTTCTTCCTAATGTAGGACCTGTCCTTAACTGAACTGTATCTTCAGGTTCACTTCATTTACGTTGGCTTTTAGTATTTGAATCTCATGTATGTCACTGACTCTAGCTCACTCTAACCCTTTGTTTATTTCCTGACTGATATTTTTTTTGGTCTCCTTTAATTGACTTTGTAGTTGGGCTATCATTTGATCTTTTTGTTGTAACCTAGTTCTCAAGTTACCTACAGAGTATAAATTTGTTGTTGTGAAGGCTCCCATTGTGCCTGCTATTTTTGTAGCGAAATCCCCTTCTTCAAGATGTTGTCCATCTATGATGATCTTATGTTTTTTTATCATCGTGTCTCCTCTTGGATGCATTTCTTGTTTCAAGATAGCCCTCCTCTTTTTGCTGAAAAAATAATCGGATGAAGGAATATCGTCTCTAGAAATAGGTTCAAAATCACTAACATATAGATCTTCCATCTGGGGGTTTCCGTAAGTATACTGCAAAGGGGTCAAAGAAGTAATAGGGCTTCCAAGCTCTATCGATGCCGTCCCTCCTAATTTTTTTGGAAAGTTCCCAGGAATTTTTGGGGATGCTTCCAACTCTTTTTCTTTCCCTAACTCTGAGTTCTCGGTCTGTGGAACTTTTGTTTTTTGTGAAGGCATTTCAGTCTCCTTCATATTTTTCTTTGTATTTTCTTTATCCTCTAGCTCTGATTCAAAACCCGGGGTAGTCTCTTCCTGCTCTGGAGGGGGAGTTGTGGATTCACCTTGCAATATCTTCGGTAAACAACTTCACCTGTGACTTTGGAAAGTCAAAAAATCGGTCTGTAAGTCGGGTGATAATGCCTGTGCTCTATTTAATACCTCCTCGTAGGTTTTGACCTCTTTGAACATATCATCATAAGCGGACTTTTCGTGTTCATAAGATTTCATACCGCAATGTAGCAGGTGTTTGTTCACTAGTTGATAAGGGTCATGCCTTTTGTACCCAATATTTAACAATTTGACTTCTTCGAGTGCTTCTGCTTCCACCTTGGAATGGCCCAAGTTTTGTAATGAAAATTTCCCTATGTGCACAGGGAAGATTGGCCAAGACTTCTTTTGAGCCACCTTTAGCTCTATTCCGATATCGTCTTTCACTATTTGGTGTGCTACTTCCCTACACACTAGTCTGTCCGAGAGGAATTTTAGAAGCACATGAGGGGAAATTGAGCACCCATAAACCCTAATGTAGGAGAAGCTTTCTTCAATGAACCAGTCGACTATTGCCTTGAGGTTTTCTGAGACTGCTTCAGAAATGCAAGGAGGTTCACAGCCATAAAACATTTTATGCATTAGTATTACTATGAAATGAAAAATTTCGTAAAACGATTTTTTTCTGTTTTCTTCCCACAGCTCAGAGTGATACTCGTGAATGGGTTCGAGGCAGGTTATGTTCCAACTCTAATTCATCAGGGGGAATGGAGTCATAAAACAAATTGCGTCCATGATGTATGTCGACATGTAAAAGGCCACTGGTTGACCTTGGGATCTTGCAGCTTTGTAATCTGAAACCTCTTTGGCTAGGTTATCGGATAAAATCTTGCTCCAATTAAAACTATATCCTTCTAATGCTTCCTCTAAAAAGGGCACCCATTCTGCAGGGAAATGGTAGGGACTCTTTTTTCCAAAGAGTCTTCACAACATCATGGCGACATAAACCATATACTCATTCAAAGAAGTTTTGGCATAAATTTTGTGGGTATCGACCCTAAATTTTGATGGACATCTCCACCAGCCTTTGATTAAATCAGGGTAAGTTTGGCCTGCCTCAGTACATTCCTTTCTCTAAAATTCAGCTATAAATTCGACATTGTAAATGTATTTAGGATTGGGTGAGATTTTGTACATTACTTGGATATGTTCAGGTCTGAATGAGTCAATAATGACTGTTTGATCATTTAAAATGCTTCTCGTTCGAATATCAATCTTCTCTAAAGCCCAACTAATCATGTCGTTGTCTGCCATGAGCCGTGGGCGTGCTACAATCTTGTGAAGTTTTGATTCTGCTATGTCCCGAAGGTGATTCTCGGAATCATTAAGGGAATTTTTGATCTCGTAGTTCATAATTTCATAGATTTGTCTCCAGGATTTGATCGAGTTGATAGCATGTGGCGTGGTGTCGGATATGACATCTCCCTCTGGGTTGCAAATCTTAGTTGTATCTTCACTCTTCCTGGGTCCCTTCTTTGGTGCCATAACTTTCATATTGGAACGAAAACCTATTACAAAAGAGAGGTGTATAAGCTTGGCTGGATGCAACTTACTCCTGATAGAAAGAATAAGAACAAGGTTCAAAACATAGACCTTTAATTTTCCTTTAACTCATTTTATGGTAAAAGTACTAACGCAGCTGCCAAGAACTTAATACCTTTAATGCAGAGAATATTTCTGAGATACGCATTTGCATCACAGAAATCACTAGCTATCTATTATTAATATGGTCGTATTTCGGTGATTCTAAATTCAAAATTCGAAAGATCTCGTTCAACGGAACCCAAAAAATGAAAATACCTAAGAAGTTTAATTACCATTAATTGTGTTTTTAAAATGAAGTTAGTTCATTTTAAACATTGATTTTGAGTCGAGATTTCACGTTTCGGGGTTTCGGGGATCTTGCTTACACGAGGTATGTCACCACTAAAACCCGAATCCTGAAATCGCGATGAGATTAGTTTAGGCCTTAGCTTTGGTATTGAGTCGGGACTTCGCGTTTCAGGGTTTCGGGGATCTTGCTTACACGAGGTATGTCACCATTAAACCCCAAATCCCAAAATCGCGATGAGATTGGTTTAAGCCTTGAGTTTGGTATTAGTAATTTAATTAATCAGGATCAATAACTAACTTCCATTTTTTCGGGAAATCGGGGATCGGGATTTCGCGATTCGACATGTATTGAAAATGTATTTCTCTGAGTGAACCCGAATCCCGAAAGGTTAAAAGATTGTTAATTAAATCCTTTAGGGTTTTAATTTATCATGACTAAAAGTACTTTACAAAACGTGCGTCAGGACTTTAAAACACTTGATTTTTCTGCCTTTTATTATTAAAAAAAAAATCCATTTCGGGATTTCGGTACTGGGATTTTGGAACTAATAGCAAGGATTATACCTTATGAAAAGTCGAATCCCGGAAAAGAAAATTTTTAGTCTTAGAGATAAAAACTTTAAGACCTGGTTTCAACAATTTCGATCACTGATAATTGCACCTTGGGGATTTCTCGACGAAATTTACCATAATACAAGTAGTGATTGGCATAGTATATATCTATGGGCAGTAGGCTAGTTATTTCTATGAAAGGTAACACAACTTGTTAGAAAAACACTAGTAATAACACTTGAGGGGGCCTGGCTAAGTGAGAACAATATCAGATGCACCTCTAGCTACATCAGTTGTTTCTGCCATTTCAATTACAATATATGTCTATTTCATGTTTTGAGCTCCTATTTCAATATCAATTGCCTCAATTTCATCCTACTTACAAGTAGACCCTGAAAACACTTCATCGTTCCTCACCAAGAGCAGCGAATTACTAGTGAGGGCACGCTGGTCAATCTTTAAAGGATCACCTTCAAGAAAACAAGCATCAGCATGAACAATGTCCCATAGTTTGATATTGATGATATCACCTGGGACAAGAATTGAAACTTCTTGTTCTTTCCATATTCCATCGCAAAGGACCTAGAGAACAATTTCGCCATAGGTAATCAAACAGATATGAAAAATAAATTGGGAAAAGCAATAGAAGTTGTTTTACATAATAAACTTCCAAAGTACATGTTTGAATACCTTTAACATTGGTGCATGGTGCAAGACCTGACGTTAGGGAAACTACTGCATTTTCGGCATTGTTTTCTTCTATGAAACTGATGGTGGAAGTAATAACCAGTGACATGATGATTCCAAGGAAACCTTTCAAATCTGGAGGCATGCCCTACAATGCGGTGCAACATTATGAGACAAAATACATTGCGAAAACATTGGGAAACAAAAATACAATATTCATTGGAAAAATACAACTTACATCTCCATTTGTAGAGACAATTGGCGTTATGGGAACTATATCTATAACCCATGACAAAGGATTCCACATAAACCCACAAAATTTTAGAGTTTTGCTATCCAATATAAGTTCTCAACCATAGTATATGGTCAATTTTATGGTTGATAGGCATACACCAACATGTTTCAGCCAAATGATCTTCAGGGATTCAACGGAGAAAGAAATTCGATATAAAACATAAAAAACATTATCCACAATTGGATAATATGCAGACCTTTTTTTCCTCTAATTTTCTGAATCCAAAAAACATGAGACAATTATGTCCTTCCTCCGATGTCAAACCCTCGCTGGTACACGGTAGTTGTTCGAATACTTTCTCGATAGGAATCTGTTTCTTTAAACAAGCAAATAACAAACAACACACTTATCAAAATTCCATTGTAAGCTATTCAAGAACAAATCACAAAAAATAGAGAAAACCGTGCTCCAGTATTCATCTTTCAATCTATCAGTTTCCACAAATAAGAACGTAGGATTATAAAACATTTGAGGTTTAAATCTTGTAAAGTCGCCTTGAAAGCAAGGATCATAACGTCCAAGGTGAATTGTTCAAGGGACGAACCAAAGCGTTTTTAGAGCATGAGAGAGAGAGTGAAAATGCAAACGACCACGCAGGAGGGAGGTCGATCCAGTGCAAAATATAATTACGTAAATGTTGAAGGGAGTTCATTTTAAGTACATAAATGTTGAAGGAAGGGCATTTTGAATCGACATTATGATGGTATTGTTCGCAATGAGACAACGTAATGTGGTATGCATTATAAATGCAATGAGATCGGATGTGCTCTGAGTGCTAATGACTTCAACCGAGCAGATGAAGAGATGATCTCACCCAATGAGATGTGAGAAAACATATTTCAAAATTACGATTTTTTAGTTCTTTATGTTAAAACATATGAAACAAATAAAAAATGTCACCAACTACTATAAACTCAAACAAGTCACAAAGGAAAATATAACAAGGGTTGCATGGCAACTTAGTCCCTGCCAAGTAAATTTGGAAATAGAGTGTACCTAGATGGGATCATTGAACTAGTTAGTGTCCTAACAATTGTCAATTTACTATAAAAACATTTTCAATTTGGTATAATTATTATGTGTCTTTATTAAAGAAAAATTCAAAATCATTATTATAAGGGAAATATATATATAAGTTGTGTATATCATTTTGTTTTTCATCTTTAACTATATTTTTACTAATTTATTTTCATTTAAAAATAATTCAAAATTACTATTAAAAAGAAATTACACATATCTCATCATACATAATTATATGTATATCATTTTGTATTAATCTAGTAGCATTACACTTTGTATTAATGATAAGAGAAAATCATAAATGCAATAATAATGAAATAAATGGATAGTAATAATGAGAGAACACATGGCATTTTTACATTTTTTCTTAATTTTTGATAGAAAATGTACTAGGTACTTATAACCAAGTTTATTGAAATGCAATAATAATGAAATAAATTGATAGAATAATGAGAGAACACATGGCAGTTTTACATTTTTTCTTAATTTTTTATATAAAAGGTACTAGGTACTTATAACCAAGTTTATTGGTTATGTAATTAATTTCAAATATTGAAATACGTGAAGGCATCAATAAGACTTGGAATATATCAACCAATGAAAAATGAGAGAAACAAATATTTTTATTATATCAAAAAATATGTATTTATTTTATTAAGTTAAACATTACATTACACACGTAAATTTAAAATACAAGACAAATTAATGTCAAATCAATAGCAAACTCATTGTTATATTCCCTTGGCAGGGACTAATAACACATTTGAAGAATAAGCCCTCGAGCCCAAGTTGACAGAGACTCCCGTGGACCATTTTCTTAAAAATACATTACAAACTAAGTCGTCTTATTGTCGACACTAAGCCGTCTTATTCCCGACACGTACTACCGCAAATTGTGTGGGTTAACAACCTGTCAACTATTTGAAAAAGTATAAAGTGTCTTAGTGTTAACACTTATTGATTTCGATCACATGGCTTCACAATGTGTCAATTGAGGGAAGGAATACACAATTCTTCCTTGGAAAGCATTTTTCAAATGATATATATCTTCTTCATATTTCAAAATTACGATTTTTAGTTGTTTTTTATATTAAAATATACGAAACAAATAAAAAATTTCACCAAGGAAAAGTCAAACGAGTTTCACTCGCAAACGACAGAGGCAGATATAAGAACGTAAATCCCAGCCCCAATTCTTCAGTCAAGAAGTTTATAGAGACTCTCGTGCATCATTTTCTAAAAACACATATTAAAAGGTATTAAAGAATAAGTCGTCTTATGGTCGACACGTACTACTGCAGATTGCATGGGCTAACAACTGCGTCAACTATTGGAAAAAACATTACAGAATAAGGCGTCTTAGTGTTGACATGTATTGATGCCTGTTACATGGCTTCATAATGTGTCAATTGAGGGGAAGGAATACACAATTCTGCCTTGGAAATCACTTTGTAAATTATCTCTCTTCCTCCATGTCAAGGCGAAATCTCTTCTCAGCAACATCCATCATTAGGATCGATAGGTGCACCTTTAGTAGAAGAAAATGTGAAGCAGGCCAACTAATTCCCTGGAAAGGTAAGGATTTTCACCAGTGTCTGAACCTCTGACAGTATATACATATAGTGCAATATAACTGATTTCTCAGTTGGTATGATATATATTGCTTCAATTACAGAAATGACATTGATCTTCTCAGTTGGCTTTGAATGCATGGAATATTTTTTATGATATAGAGAATGCCAGTGTTTAATTGGCTACAGGTTTTCTTATCCTGGAGGACTTTGAATGCATGGAATATTTTATGATCTAATGATGGGAACTTAGATTTTGGCTCCTTATGAGTTGGTCAGATAGGAAATTATGGAAATTACAATTAGGAAGGACCAAAATAATCTTCAAATGCAAAATCAACTTTTTACCTATCCTTTCACCTGTGTATAGAATCTATTTAAAGTTAAATGGTATTTTTGTACACGAATATTTTTTACACTAGCATTATATCGTTTACAAAAAAGAACAACTATGAACTTGTTTGGAACTTATCATCTTTCTTTGTATTGTTCTTATTTATTCAACATGTAAAAGTGACAAGACAACATTGATATTCTTCTTGATTTGAAGCTGAATAAAGAAAAATCAATTCCCTATGTTCGGGAATGCTTGAGCCTAACATTATACTCTTCCATATTCACCTTTTCTCATGAGAGGTTAATGTCTCTTTAAACCTTCAGAGATAAATTCATTTTGTAGTGAGAGGCTAACATGTCATTTTAATCTTCAGAGATAAATTCATTTTATAGTGATATGAAATGACATACATGGCATAATAACCTTTCTTCTCCTCACTTAAACAAATTTGAATGAATAAAGTGATTTCTTGTATCATTTTAGTACAAATAATAATGGTTTGTGGTCTGCATAAGGGCACAATTTGAGGCTTTTTACTCCATTTCTTAGGAATGTTTATGTTAGGGTCCTAGCCCGCACATAGGTAGAACAATATATTTGGATGTAATAAAAGTCAATATTAATAAGGCCTTGCAATAAAATAGAATAAGTCGAATGTAAGAAGACCTAATAGAAGCTTCCACTTCTAGAAAGATCTTCCTCTAAATGCTTCTTTTGATAGACATATTTAGTATAAATAGGAGTCGAGGGTATGAGAACCTAGCTTGGAGATTATTGTAATAGAGCTCTGCTCGACTGGAGGTTGCCCCCTCAAAGAGGCCTGTGAACATTGCTCTTAGAATCAAAGTGTTATTTCTGTTGTTATTCTTATATCATTTCAGTGTTATTGTGGTGATTGTTCTGGTTATATTGTTTTTATTCTGCCATTTCTATCATTTTATTTCTGTTTTGCATACTTTTTATATCGGGTACATTACAAGTGATATCAGAGCACTTTCCTCGGCAAAAATTGTGGGTAATTTTTTTTCCAGGGTAGAGACGTATTCCAACATCTTTAAGCCACAGAGAATTGTCATTACGTGCATCAACCCACGTTTGAGGGATTCATACACGCAGGAAATACAAGTGGTACTTAAGCGCACATTTGTTGGCCACCCTTGTAACCCCTGTTGATAACCCTTCGAGTGGTAGTGCATTAGACAACACCTGTGTATGGATCGACCTAGATTACCTGAAGCCCTCTTTAGATAAACCGATTGGTCACTTGATTGTTATAGTACCACCGAGAACAACACTCATGAAGATACTCTCTAGTACCTGGGTAGTCGGGTAGTAGGGTTAAGGGTATGGTCTAGCCTCTTAAGTTAGTTCCCTGAGATATTGGGTCGATTACTACTGTTGGATCTCGCACGTATATCAGAGAGCTATAGCACAAGGAAAACCCTTGTCTATAGAACCCTTGAATACCTAACCCTTGGGGACAGAAGCATAAATAAATTAAAACAGACAAGATCTATTGCCGCGTAACTATGTTCGGGTTGCCAAATCACTACACATTTCTTCCTGGTTAAGAATTTGGGCATTTCATAACTGCGGTATTATTTAGACCAGAGTATAACTCTGCAGGTGTAAAAAAAAAATCTAGAAATTTTTTCACCATTATTTGAGACCTATTCCATTGGATTCATCTTTTCTCCCTTATCACATTCATACATATCATTTTTTGGCAAAATTTTTGACCCCACCTGCCCCTTTTTGGTCCCCTCGTCCTCATGGCCCATACCCGTAGCCAAGACTTGGAAGCTCGCTTCAATATCTTGCAATCTAGTCTCACCGAGACCCAACAAGAAGTGAAACAACTCAGTGCCAATGTTTTCGCCATCAATACAACCATGCAGTCCTCAATGGAGGAAATCAAAGAAGACCTGACCACCCAGCTTGAATCTGTCTTTTCGACACTCTGCACCAAGATACCTATCCCTACAGAAAACTCTTCCTCTGACTCACCTCCACATAATGAAGTTGAACATTCCTCTCATTCCCATAACTTTCAACACCATCACTTTCAACGTGACCTATGCCTTCCGCGGGTGGATGTGACCAAATTTGATGGCTCGGACCCCACTGGTTGGGTAACCCAAATGGAACATTATTTCTCTTTATACGGCATTACAGATGACTTGGCCAAACTCCAGTATGGTGTTCTCTATCTAGATCAAGAACATTGGCAATGGTGGCAATGGAGAAAAACTTCCCATCAAGGGTATATTGCTTGCACACATTTTTTGGCAGAGCTTTATGAATGCTTTGACACTAACACCAACCATTTGGGTCGTTTGACAAAGTTGAATAAATCAGGAACAGTGGAAGACTTTATAGCTGCCTTTGAGCGACTGGATTTTTGGACAGAGGGCATGTCTGATGGCTTTTTCCAAGAGTGTTTTATCAGTGGCCTCAATGATGAGATTTGGGCCCATGTCCTCATGGTTTGGCCTCAGAGTTGGGTGGAGGCTACTAAAAGAGATAAATAAGCACAACAAGTTGTATCTTCTCAAAACCAGAAACCCTCCTTTATCCCTCGCACTAAACCAGTAAATCCCACTACTCCCTCCGCTCCACTAAAGATCCAAAAATTGACCGGGGTTGAAATGGTTGAACGCCAACTCAAAGGCCTTTGTTATAATTGTGATGACAAATATTTCCTGGGCCACAAGTGTAAGGAAAAAAATCTTTTTATGGCCATCTCCAAGGATATTTTGGAAGAGAATGTTGAAACTCCCCTTATGTCTGAGTCACCTCAAACCACTAACATAACCCCTCCCTTAGACCCTCCCAAAGTAGAACCAGTTATTTCCCTCAATGCTCTCACTGGATTCTCCGCTCCCCAAACCCTCAAGATAATTGGTTACATCAAGCATCAGAAGGTCATCATTCTGGTTGATAGTGGAAGCACCCATAATTTTATTCATCGCCACATTTCCCAAGAAACTCATTGCTATCTTCATGTCATCAATAATTTCCAAATCATGATTGTTAATGGTGGCTCCATGAAATGTGGTGGGCATTGTGAAGATATGCATCTCCAAATTGGTGACTACAACCTGAAATATCATATGTTTGCTATCGACATGGGCGGTTGTGACATTGTGTTGGGTGCAGACTGGCTAAAGACTTTGGGTCCCATTCTCATGGATTTTAAGTAATTAACCATGCGATTCGACCAGGAGAGCCACCAATATAAGTTACAAGGCATCACCATCAATTTACCTGAGATCATTAGTTCCCATCGCATGGAAAAGCTTCTCAAAAATGGTCATTCTAGTTTTATTGCCCAACTCCATGCCATACAAGCAACAGAGACACCCTCGGTGCCGCAAGACCTCCAAACCATCCTTTCTAAACATCAAGTGGTCTTTTCCACTCCCCAAGGACTCCCTCCTTCCCATGGTGTTCATGATCATTCCATTACCCTTGTACCGGAAATCCTTCCTCCCAATATCCATCTGTATCATCACCCCTTTTCCCAAAAAAATGAAATTGAGAAAATGGTCCAGGAACTCCTTAATGCAGGCATTATCCGCCCTAGTACCAGCCCCTACTCTTCTCTTGTGGTCATGGTCCTAAAGAAAGAAGGTTCTTGGAAAATGTGTCATGACTTCTTTTCCCTCAACAAACTTACCATTAAAGTCAAATTTCCCATTCTTGTCATTGATGACCTCTTGGATGAATTGAGTGGCGCTCAATTCTTTACTAAACTTGATCTTCGTTTGGGCTACCACCAGATACGTATGAAAGAGGAAGACATTCCCAAGACTTCCTTTAGAACTCATGAGGGCCACTATGAGTTTTTGGTCATGCCCTTTGACTTGTGTAATGCCCCCTCCACCTTCCAAAGCCTCATGAATCATGTCTTCTGTCCTTTTCTCTATCATTTTGTCTTAGTTTTCTTTGATGATATCCTCATCTATATCAAAACCTAGATAGACCATCTTGCTCATGTGGATCGAGTTCTCCATCTACTCTCTCAGCACCAACTTTTCCTAAAACAGTCTAAATGTACTTTTGGCACCTCAGAAGTAGAGTACTTGGGTCATCTAGTTGGCAAGGATGGCGTCAGGGTGGATCCAAAAAAGATTGAAGCTATGCAAGACTGGACTCACCCAAAGATTCTCAAAAGCTTGTGTGGATTTCTGGGATTAACAGGTTATTATTGCAAGTTTGTTAAGAATTATGGAAAGATTGCAGCACCTCTCACTGCTCTCCTAAAAAAGAACTCTTTCACTTGGAATCCAGCCACTGCTCAACCTTTTCAAACCTTGAATATGGCCATGTGCACCACTCCAGTCCTAGCCCTTCCTAATTTCACAAAGGCCTTTGTCTTGGAATGTGATGCTTCAGGGAAAGGAATTGTTGTTGTCCTTATGCAAGAGGGTCGACCTTTGGCCTTTACCAACAAGAAACTATCTGAAAGAAATATGGGAAAATCAATCTATGAAAAGGAAATGTTGGCTATTATGCATGTCATTGATCTATGGCACCCTTATCTATTGGGGAAACGCTTCCAAATTAAGACAGACCATCAAAGTCTCAAGTATTTTCTGGAACAACGCATTTCCTCCCTAGAGAAACAAAAATGGGTGACTAAGTTCTTTGGATATGATTATGAGATCATTTACAAGGAAAAGACAATGTGGTTGTAGATGCACTTTCCTGAAAATATGAAGATGAAGGATCCATTTTTTCCCTTTCCTTCATTGTACCGGATTGGTTGCAAGCCGTTCACCAGGAATGGCTACAAGATCCAAAAAGTTTGCATCTGATCCAACAATTGCAGTCCAATACTCCAGCTTCCCCAGGGTAGTCTTGGCTCCATGATGAGCTTCGATATAAAGGCCATTTGTATTTAAGTAAACAATCAAATCTTAAATCCACGGTACTTTCTGAGCTTCATGCTACACCCAGAGCGGGGCACTCCGAGTTCACCAAAACCTATGACAGGGTCAAACATTCTTTTTTCTGGGACGGTATGAAACAGGACATTCATAATTTTGTCGTTGAATGTGATGTGTGTCAACACAAGAAGGGAGAAATAGTCAAATATCTTGGCACACTACAACCACTTTCCATTCCACCTGCTATTTGGAGGAATATCTCTATGGATTTTATTACAGGCTTACCCAAATTAGGAAATAAATCAGTCATCATGGTGGTTGTTGATCGCCTTTCCAAGTATGCTCATTTCTGCGTTGTTCAACACCTGTTTACAACATCCACGGTGGCTCAAATTTTCATGGATCAGGTCTTCAAGTTTCATGGCATGCCGCACTCTATTGTTTCTCATCGTGACCCAACTTTCACAAGAAATTTTTGGCAAGAACTGTTCAAGCTACAAGGCACCCATTTGCATCTCGGAACAACTTATCATCCCCAGATTGATGGTCAAACGGAAGTTGTCAACAAGTGCTTGGAAACATATTTGAGGTGTTTTGCCTCGAAAAAGCAAAATCATTGGGCTCAATGGTTACCCCTAGCTGAATGGTGGTACGACACTTCATACCATACAGCTACATGTGTGACTCCTTTTGAAGCAGTATATGGAGAGAAGCCACCTTCAGTTCTCTCATACTTACCTGGTGTCTTGAAGGTCCAGGCGGTTGACCAAACACTTACAGTTTGAGAGTCTATTCTTTGTATCCTTAAAGAGAATTTGGTCATGGCACAGAATCACATGAAGCAACAAGTAGATCAAGTTCACTCTGAACGTCAATTTGTAGAAGGGGATCAGGTGTTTCTTCGACTTCAACCTTACAAGAAAAATTCCCTCAAGGCCGAGCATTGTCAGAAGCTAGCGCCCAAATTTTATGGTCCTTATACCGTTCTCAAGCATGTGGGACAGGTGGCCTATCAGTTAGCTTTGCCCAGTGATTCAAAGCTACATCCTGTTTTTCATGTTTCATGCTTAAAGAAGGTGATTGGAACTAAGTTCCAAATTAAAACCAACCTTCCCGAGTTAGCTGAAGAAGTATCCATTTGCCTACAACCACAAGCAGTTTTGGACCAGAGTGAGCATTGCTTGCATCGAAGAACCATCAAGGAAGTGTTAGTCCAGTGGAAAGATACAACTCCAACAGATGCCACTTGGGAACCAACTACCATTCTGCAACACTTTCCACATCTCAAGCCTTGAGGACAAGGTTGTTTTTAAGGGGGGGGACATGTTAGGGTCCTAACCCACACATAGGTAGAAAAATATATTCGAATGTAATAAAGGTCAATATTAATAAGGCCTTGCAATAAAATAGAATAAGTCGAATGTAAGAAGACCTAATAGAAGCTTCCGCTTCTAGAAGGATCTTCCTCTAAATGCTTCTTTTGATAGACATATTTAGTATAAATAGTAGTCGAGGGTATGAGAACCCTAGATTGGAGATTATTGTAATAGATATTTGCTCGACTGGAGGTTTCCCCCTCGAAGAGGCCTGTGAACATTGCTCTCAGAATCAAAGTGTTATTTATGTTGTTATTCTTATATCATTTCAATGTTATTGTGGTGATTGTTCTAGTTATATTGCTGTTATTCTGCCATTTCTATCATTTTATTTCTGTTATGCATACTTTTTATGTCTGTTATATTACAGTTTATGCTAATTTTCGATCTCGAATTCTTTTCAAATATTAAATTCACTAATGCCACACTAAACGTGTCTTTGTTTTGAGGGTTTCAACATAGTCTGGTTCATTACATAGTTAAAGCTTCCTTTCTATGAAAGATGTTACTCTTAACATAAGACTGCTTGAGGGCTTGTAGAGCTCATTTACTGAAATATTTGTGGCCTTTCTATGGTAATGCATACAGAGTCATACATATTGCGTACTCAGAGTTTATGCTAGTAGAACATTGGTTATTATTTTCACTACCAAGCATAATATTCTTGGTGCCCTTAATCTCTGAAAACTTAATGGTTAATACTCTTAGTGTTTACTTGGCATATCTATGTGACAATAAATTTCATAAATATACCTAAGATGTTTGATGGCACTTGTGATGGTCTTCTTTATCATTACATACTATGCATACATTCAAGCATTACATACTATGCATCCTTGTGATTGTCTTCTTTAGCATTACATACAAGTTTTATGCATCCTTTCGAGCACATAGTTGATCTTAAATTTGTCTATAGATAAATTTAAGGATAAGACTGAGGAATGAATAAATAAATAAGTGGAAATGAATATCTTCTTCGAACCAAAAAATTTCCCCTTTAATCTATATGTTAAGATATTTTAGGTTATTTGCGAGTGCTTTTGTTTCATGTTGATGTGAAGTAACATCTAGCATAATAATTCTCTTACTATCACCAAAACTAATTTGAATGGCATTACCTTCTCAAATCTGGAGACAACATTTTAGCAAAGTCTGTATTAAACGTGATTGGAACTAGTTATGTCAATTACACTTAGAAGCAGTTAGGTCTCTTTATTTGTTTTGACAACATTTTAGCAAAGTCTGTATTAAATGTGATTGGAACTAGTTCTATCAATTACACTTAGAAGCACTTGGTCTCTTTATTTGTTTTGAGACCTTTTTCAAGGAGATCGATGCAACTATAAGCTAGAAGACCTATACTATGATGCAAATAGTACACTCACATTTGTCATTGTAGGTTAAGAATTGAAGTTTATGTCACCACTATTGAATGATCCCTATGTTCTAAATTGAATTACACTATCTATCACATAACATCTAATTCTTCAGTTAGATGTTATGTGTGCACCCCTAATAGGGGGGTCATATGTTTTCCTTGACACATCATCTTATTGCCATGATTTAATCATGTATGGTATCTTAAATACTTCTTAATACAAATTGATATATTACTAAGTGGAACGACTTAGCTCAAAGGTTAATTCCATGTTTATTTGAAGATTGTTGATTGGTTTGCTTATGTGGATTTGATGATTCACAATCTAAAAAGAATTGTAGTTGTTTTGTTTCCACTATAAGTATTGAATATGATTTAAGTAATCTAATTTGTGTTTATAACAATAAAATGTTTGTTACACTTCCCACGTATAATCTAATTTGTGTTTATAACAATAAAATGTTTGTTACACTTCCCACGTATAATCTAATTTGTGTTTATAACAACAAAATGTTTGTTACACTTCCCACATATAAACAAAAGGAAGTTTTATTCATTTCTATCAATACCCTCTTTCACATATAAGATACTATTTTCATTCAATTCTATTAAAATTAAAGATCCTATATAATTTGGAGAATAACAAACCTAAGGTGCCTTTAGTTGGAAGCTTGCTAGATTCATTGTCTCCTCTCCCCACATGGATATACATTCACTTCTCCAGAATATTGAATCGAAAACGACCACTGAAACCGTTGTCAAGACCCTAGTCATGATCTTGACTACTCAATACTTATACAAACAACCATTTTTTGGCCATCCAAACTGTAGTCAAGACCCTACTTTTGACCTTTACTACTTAGAACCTTAGAGATAGTCCTTACTATATATTAGAATATTTTTTGTATCTTTAGCATTGAATTTTATAAGTTGTTCATATTGGCAAAATTCCATTTCTTGTACTTCTTACATTACGCAAAGGTGGGGACTAGCTGCTTTGCAGCTAATTCCGTTATTTCTTCAAGTACATATTTATCGGAGATACAGGTCAGGATTGGATGTCCATATGGAATTTCAATGTATTTTCTGCATGTTTCTTGTTGAATTTCAGTCCTTTGATGCTTAAGGTAGAAAATTGAAATTTTTGCACCAAATATGTAGATAACCCATCTGGAATATCATAATTTTGGTGGGGTTTTCTATATGTTTGTGTTTATAAAGAGTATCATGGAAAGAACTAATATGGGACTACACAATTTTAATGGTTTTAAGTTCAACATTATGTTATCCCATACACTTCTTCACTTAACCCTGATAAAAATTTCCATGTGTATATTAATGTATACATGTGTATGATTTCTGCACTTAACCCTGATCAGACAATTCATATGTTATATAGCTATGTATGGGCACGATGAACGAGAGGATGTAGCAAGAGGAAAAGAGTTGCATAGGTAGACAAAGCGCACATGGATGAAGCAAGTGCACTTTACAACTAGTATGCATACACTGTATTTATAACATTATGCATTGGGTTATAGCTATTTTTAAGAAAAAATTGTACTGTAATCTTAGAGTGTATGTGTGCACTTTGAAAATGAAACATTGTATACATGTGAGAGGTCTCGTACACGGGTGCCATTTGATTCTTTGACTCCATTTCCTGGAGTTAGAAGCTCTAGTTGCACCGCCAAGTGCTCAATCCAGTAAGAAAATGTTTTCTTACCAATAAGTGGTGATAAAATATTATAGTTATTATCGTTGTTCAAACTAGTTCTTGTTGAAAATATCTCCACTGCCTTGCAACGGAACTGATGCTTAGAAACAATACAATCATGAAGAAAAATCCTTTGAAGGCATCTGGGAGAAGACCTGATCAAATCTCAAGGAAGCAAGAAGGAGAAAAATGAAGATTTAATCACAGAAGAGGTGATCAAATCTCAGGTAATCAAGGAGGAAAATGAAGATAAGCGGTAAGAAGCGACTACATGCAAGCTTCCCTTAACACAATAGGCACCTGGACTGCAGGGAGACCTTGACAGAGTATGTAGGGAGACCTCGACAGAGTATCTGAGTGTCAGAGGTGCACAGAGGCAACGTTGTGGCGCAGTGAAAAGAGGAAATGTCATGGCACCATAATAAAATAATACATAATCATCCCCAGTCCCAAAAACTACGCAGGCTCGACAATAACACCTTAAACTCTATAGCCAATAGAAATAAAGAAAAATTATATTATATGTTTCAATTAATTGGAAATATCAAAATTATAAAACATAACTTTGGATAAAATGGAAATATTGGAAAGTCAACAAGCAACTAATAAAAGTCAAACTAAGAACTCATCGCTATAATCCCTAGTCCCTCCAATGCCATAGACAGTGACTAATAAGTGAAACAAATGAAGGCTATGTCTCATTTTTGGAAAGTGTGTCAAAAAAAGTCAGTAATTATATGTTCTTTGTTTGTTTTTTATGTTTTTTTAATTATATAAATTAAACTAAAATTGTTTTTATTGTTGATTTTTAGTTTTTATTATTTTTCTCATGGTGGTTGAGGGAAAAAGGTGAAAAATGCACCACATCACCCAAAAAAATATATACTTATATACTTCGAAGGGGTTTAAAAATTCCATAAATAATGTGTTGACGGAGTGGAGTAATAGCATTTACATAATTTATATTCCAAAGTTTGATTATGTTTTTAGTGCCATTTATGAAAGTGATTCATTTTTTGAACAATTCAAAATGCTAAAAGTGGAGTTGAAAGGTTTTAATTTATTTGAGCTTGAAGCTGCGAGATTTTGGGCACATATCCACTGTTTGAATGAAGTAATTTATACAATAGATGATAAGTACGAGCAATTTAATAAAATGAAAAACTTTTAAATCCTATTACTAAAATGATGAATTCAGGGAGGGGTAGAATGGGTGAAGATGAAAATTTGATAACAGAGGGAAAATAATTATAAAATTATTATGTAAAGAACATCTAAATAATAAAATAAAAGAATTGATGTAATATTTGATCAAAGGTGCTAAGGAAAGTTGGAAGGAGACATCCCTTAAACTAAAATAATTGTTAGATGTTGCTATCTAGAGAGAGCGACTTATCTAAAGAGGTTGCACCCCTTAATGTAGAAGCACCTAGGGAAGTCAATGAAAATCTGGCAATGTCCAACTCAAGGGAAACATTTCTTATTTACAATTATTTTAGTTAGTAGTTATTGATGTGTAGGTTATAGTTGTATCTTTCCAACTTTCTTTTTCAGCTTTTGGGTTGTGTGCATTTTGAATGGATCTATTGTATTCTTATATAAAAGTCATTTGGTTAGTATAATAATTTAAGTCATTTGGTTTTGAGATTATTCATATTTTTATGTTTTTATTTGAATTTTTCTTTTTTCGGTAAATTATTATCTATGTTTTACATCTTAGCTATATATTTTCTCGTTAAAAGATTGATATTTATATCACTTATGTATTGAAAAATTATTCACATTTTAGTTATATATTTTCTCGTTGTATTGAAAAATTATATAAATAAATTGAGTGTTTTTTCCTTATACCATTTTTATAGTCAATTTGAGACATCATGGGCCTTCTAAGGCCAACATCTCAGTGGAAAGGGAATAACCCCCTTGGGTATAGGTCTGCTTAGTTGCCTCTGGTGGAATGTTCCGCTCTTCCCTAGTGAAAACACTCTGTCTTGTCTCTGCCCCCTATTGGGGTCTCAGCATCCATCTGGTGGGCTCTTCAGCCCCATGGAGGTTCGAACTGATCATTTCCCCATGTGTACCTGTCCAATGTGGTACTTGTCTTTCGGGTATGATCCTGCACATCAACAAATACGCCCTCCACAGGCTCATAAGTCATAGGGATCATAGCAATGTCAATCACATCTAATCATCAATATTATTAAACATGTGCATAAAACCCCTTTTACCCAGTCAAGTGCTCAAAGACATTATACAAATCTACTATGCAAGTTTGCGGGAAGTGACAGAGCGTCCTATTGGGCCAGTGTCCACTGGAAAAGGGATGCTTCTGGAAGAGATTAAATCCAAGTCATGTAAATGGGTGAGGTGGATAAGGGATGTCCTGACAAGGGGTGCAATGAAAGAAGGGAAATGCAGGACTTACCTGTGGGTGCCTTTGTAGAAGGCGATTTGCACCTCTCATGGATGCAAATGTTTCCAAGCCCATTCATGCCTTTTATTCTTATTATTTATTGCTTTTTATTCAAGAAGCTAATTAGGGGACACTGCCCTAGCGTGGTGACCAGTGGTGGCAATGTTACCCATATGAAATTTCATAGAAATGAGAAGGATGGCTCGTGATGAGACCCCCTTTCTCTTGGCCATGCAACCAAGAGCCACTACCCTGGCATGGTAACCAACTGCTAGTACTGTCATACCGTTAGGTACCCATGGACCTAATAGGCTAGCTCATGATGAGACCCCCTATCCTCTGACTAGGTCTTGTTTTATTATGTTTTATGGGTCCCTCTTGTTTCTTGCTGAGAAGCCTTTTATTGCTTTCTCTAGGATCCTTGGGTGAAACATCTCGAGGTTTTATTTTTTAGGCTTTTATCTTTTTCCAACTTTCTTTTACCTTCTGGGCCTTTAGCCCCTTCTTCCCACAAGGGAAGGGGCAACCCTTAAATGATTGGCCAACCCAATTCCCAGACAAATGTAATGGGATGGATGACCACGAAGCAAGATGAAAAAGTGGTAATATGATGAGAGAAGACGATGACTTTTCAGAAATCCCCCAGTGGCAAATCAAAACCTATGGGCACAGGCTTACTAGGGCATCCTGTCATTCCCCCTAGACATGGTCAAGTGGATAAGTATAAGATCCAAGCATTTGTTATAAATAAAAGGAATTAAATGCACATATTCAAGGGTTTTGAAGATGAGAGTGACACATACCATGATACCCGGACTCATTACCTCATGGAGCAAGATCCATCTCTGTTACAGGACAAAGATGAAGGTGATGGATGTTGTTGTTGCTGACAAAGTGGAGGCACTGAAAGGAAGAAAATATGGTCCCTCCAGGGCCATGCTCAAGTTGATATAGCTCTCGGTACTCCATGTCTAGGACCTGTGGGCCTTAAGACATAATCTCTTTAGTTATTCCTAAAAGTGGGGGATAACATTTGGCTCCAACTCAGGGACATGTGCTCACCGTAGAGAACATGAGAACCTCAACATATCTGGCATAACCTGTAACATGCTTGATCTCAATAGCAACTATCAGTAGTCATTTGGGGTGGTGATATCACCCCCAGCTCATATATATATGATAAACGAAAGAAATCATATGTACAAGTGTGAAAGACAACTACTCTAGCATGAAATGCAATGGTATATACAATGAATGCAAATGCCTACCTACTTACCTGCACTTACCTGCTAGTTGGATGTCAGGTGTATTCAAATGACCAGTGAAACCAATCCAGCAACGTCCCACAATACCTGCTTTTTTGCTTCATCATAAACCAAAACAGTGATAAGTTAAGCACAAAAATAACATGGGTTAGAGAATATATCATATCATCAGAAATCACAAGGTCTAACTCATGGAGGAGGGTGGGAGGGATAAAAGCATGCCAAGTTATTCTCTGAGGAGAGTTCTCAATCCACTTTAGCAAGGGATCGTGAAAAATCAAAGGTTCAAAAGACTGACTCAAAAGGTCTGCAAGCTAGCTACTTAGGGCATTTTCACAATCTGAAATCCTAGGAGGGATTGACAAGGATCTAGTAAATGACTGGCAAACTTTCAAGGGAAAGTTGAAACACTAATATGACAGACTTATTCTTGTAGTATTCAACCAACCTTTTGAATATAGGGTTTTCCCCAGAGAAAAATCAATACAAGAGACAAATATCCCAACTACACCTCTAGAGACACAACAATGTAAAGTAATCGAAGGTGCCTGGAGAAATTTGTCACAAGGGTTCTTCTTTAGGCAAACAACATCCTTACTCCTATCAAAACTTGAGCACAACGGTGGTTTATAATCTTCTTCATTGAATGAATCCAAGTGCTTAGAGGAGTACTCATCAAAATCCTCAAGGTAAGACTGAAAATCATCAGGAAAACAAGGCGTTAGGTCATCCTTGAGTGTTTTAAAAGTATGAGCAAATATATCATCTCCTTGTTTCCACTAATTAAAATCAAAGGTATCCTGTAATTATAATTGTGAAGGCAACACTTGGAAATAATTCTCAATGTCATAAATGGGGTCCATACCAAAACCAATTACATCTCATTTATGTCTTTCGACATGTATCAACTCATCAATATCAACCATGTCACTATCTGTATCATAGCATGAAGGATTTAGAACTTTTAAAGTTTCATCCATCTCCTCCTCTTTCCCCAAATCATGAAGTAGAAAATCATCAAAATCTTGTAGAGGAGGGTAACTTACTGTTTCTTCTTGTGCATGAGCTTTGAGGACCTAGGTGTCTTCAACATGCATCATTGTTTCATCCTCATGAATTGCCCCTTCGTCTTCAATTTTACATCAAGGAATATCCACTTTGTTCAAGGATTCCATTTCTCCTTCATTTTCTGAATCATGGAACAAGGTGTCATTGAAATCCTGAAAAGGAAAGCAACTAACCTCATAATCCTTTTGTTGTGTAGGAGGAAATGGTTCATGGACACCTTCATTAGAGGGAGGAGTGCAGGTTGATAATTCATCATTTAGCTTAGGTTCCATCTCCTCAATTGTATCTTCATGCTGTTGATTGATAACTTGTTCCCTTATTTCTCATGAATTTTTAGTAAATATCTCAAGGGAAACTAATCTCTCCAGACTAAAGGCATCTGGGGTAAAGGAATGTACTTCCCTGAACAAAGAGATATTTTCTTCAATTTTTATAGCCATGTTATACGCTTCTTTGAGTGTTTTTGGACCCTTTTTGTTGAGGAGGAAGCTCAAATGTCCCAGAAGTGCATTGGTATAGAGATACACGAGATACTTTTCTTCAGGATAATGGCTTCTAGGAATTTGGTATAGCAACATATAAAACCTAACCTCGAAATCCTTGACAGTCTCATCTTCAGTTTGTCTTATGTATTCGAGTCCTTTAAGTAATAACTGGATATCTTCTAATTTCATTCCCCAACTCATGAGAAAGGTTTCTTCTAACTGGTCCATAGATGTGATGCTAATGGCTGGAAGATTATCATACCATATTCTAGCATTTCAATGCAGAGTGGCAAAGAAGAGTTTCATTACCAAGTCTTCAACATCATCACTAATAGGGTGGAGCTAAAAGAAAGCCCAAAAATTACTCATGTGATAGTCGGGTCTTTCCCCATCACTACCAGTGAATCTAGGGAGCCAATTTTCATACTTCGGGGGCATTTGCCTAGGGTATCCCAAGATTTTATTCATGTCTAAAGGCTTGTAGTTTCCTAGATCCCATTGAGAAGTCATAGTTGGCTTTGTCATCAATGGAGTCTCTAGATAATTTTATTGAAATTATCAAATAAATAAGGGAATCACCCTTAATGGAGTTGCTAGGTAAGCTTTGTAAGATAAAGGCTCTTGAGGAAAGGCTTACCGAAAAGTGTCATCTTTTAGGAGAATTGACTCATGTTCCCTGACAATGGCGCCAAAATTTTATCACACAGTTTGTAGTTAAGATAATAGACAGATGAAAGGAGGTCAAAATGGCATAACTGAACCAATCTCACCACTGTCACCTCAATGGGAAGGCTCTTTCTGTTTAGGGAGGTAAGGCCCAGGGGAGATGTCCTCAGTGACTTGGGGTTTTGAGAAGGAAAAGACTTAAAAGGATAAATGATAAGTACCCCCCTCACAAGTCACCACCGATCAAAAAGTCTGGCATATAGCCAATAAAGATGAAAGATAACCGGAAATAGTAACCAAGAAGTGTACCTTCTCGAGACAAAGCAACAAATAAATTGTACATGTGCAAGCTCACTTGTTGATTAGTACTTCATATGATCGATGAATTTCTGATAATAAGAAATTGAGCACCAATATTGATGAAGTAAATCAATGTTTATACAATAGAAATGATTACAATATCACTTCACAATAAATGCTAAAGAAACTCTAGTGATGAGTGGCATTCAATGTAACAATATCAACACTTTAGAAACAATGCCTTAACCAATCATTCAATTGCTTTAAAGGTAAAACGAAAGATGCACAAAGGTGATTATAGCATAAGAAGGTGATGGAAGAAATAGTGTTAGTAATATTAGTCTAGGCTAGGGTTATTAAGAGTTAGGTGTTCTTCAAAGTTTAGAAGTTTGTTTGTGATTAGGTTACTCAATATAAGAGGTCCTAGACCAGTGCGCTACTAGGGAAAATGAAGTCAAAAGAGGCTGCAAAGGTTGAAGGACTGAATGATAATGATAAAGAGCAAAGACAATAGGGTTAAATGTTGAGGTGCTTCTATAGCAATGCCTCAACAATGAAACCCTAGGGGAGAAAGGCTCACTAAGGTGTAGAAGCCCTAGGCCTTACTGCTCTCTCCTCCTTCTTTAGCTTATTGGCAAGATGAAATCGACTAGCTTGAGTAAGAGTTTATAGAGATAAATACAAGAGGGTTAGAAGGTGAAGTGTTTCTAAGGAAATGCTTCATCAAACAAACCCTAGGGGAAAAAGGCTCATCAAGGTGTAGAAAACCTAGGCCTTGATGCATCTTCCTCCTTCTTAGTTCAATAACAAGAGAAAAATGGTTAGCTTAGTAGAGTAGAGATAGAGTGTTGCTATGGCAAGGCTCCATCTTACTTCAGCAAAATCAAAATAGCTCTTAACTTGGTAGGGACATGAGATAAGGACATTAACTAGTGCTTGTCACCTAGGGTTTGATTCAACAAATTATAATAACAAATGCAAGTAAAAAAAACTATAACCATTCAATTAACAAGTGTTGCAGAAATTCACTTACATAAACCATCCATTCAAGTAGAAAAATATTAGTTGTAAACATTCCACCAACAAGAAATGCCAAAATAGTCCAAAAATGTCTTCCTTCAACAAGTGCGCCTCACAATTTCAGCCAAAACCCTAAGATAGGGCACAAATTTCAGACCTCACTAATGTGTGCGTGAAAGATGATGAAAATATGAGAGTGAAAACCCTCAATATATAACATACCAATGACCTTAATTAAAATTTAGGTCATCAAAAGGTCGATAAGGCCAAAATACACAATAATATTGTCTTACATTAAAATGTCATAATGAAACCCTAATCAAGCAAATAATGAGGATGTCATGCCCCTTTAGGGTGACGTTAGCTCTTTCTAGGGAAAATGTAGCCTCCTGGAGTAAAACTTTAGCCCTCCTTGGGCTTCTGGATCTACCACATGTTCCAATCATACCACAACTGCCTCCCAAGCCCCCATATCATTGGATGATGTCATAGGAGGTCATAGGTGATGTCATGGGCCTTCCAAAGCCAACATCTCAGTGGAAAGGGCATCACCCCCTGGGTACAAGTCTTCTTAGCTGCCTCGAGTGGAACATTCTTCTCTTCCCTTGTGAAAACACTCTATCATGTCTCTGCCCCCTGCCAAAGTCTCAACTTCCATCTAGTGAGATCTTTGTTGGATCATGTTGTCATTGATGCCAATGGTTTGATTAAATGATGTCATTGATTGATGTTAGGTGATGGATTGATTGATAGGTTTGATTGATTTATGATTGATGAACAATGTATATGTATTGCCTTTGATGATAATGATAGATGTCAAGTGGAAACCAGCCGATGAAGATTGATCAATGAGTTGTCATTGATATGATGAAGATGAATCAATGAGTTGTCATTGATACATAATGCATAGTTGATGTATATTATACAGTGGTGGATTGATGCAAAGATGAATCATTATAGTCTTATCATGGTTGATAAGGTACACAAATGAATGAACTCCAAAGTGCTCCAATTATGGTGAAATCCCTCACGGGAAGATGCTTTGTGGATTGAGTTATCCTAGAAGAATGGTTGGAGGACCCATGCTTGTATGTGGAATAATGATATGGAGATCAATGAATTTGTTGGTGAAACTATCCTAGATGGATAGTGCTTATCATGTCATTTTCGGTGGTATTTGGAATGCCACATAACTCCTCATGGTTTGAGAGTTATGGCCTTACAAAGATGAAGGACCCCCACATGAAGGCTTGAAGCCCCCAAGGTCAAAGTAGTCAAAGTGACCTAAAAGAAGAAACCATTAT
>ML778027.1:151885-166426 GCA_009831015.1 Picea engelmannii
AAAATGGAAAATGATGAAAGAACTCTTTACAAATCCACTCAATGGGTGAGATGGATTGCCCAATGCAATGGTGCAAATATGCTCTTGACAAGGATGGAGTCCTAAAGAGAATAGAGGCAGCATAACATTACTTTGAATTCCTTGAAAAGTGAGGTGCATCCATGGCCTTTTTATAACATTCCTTTGAGCTATTGTTTAACTTCTTTGTAATGTGAAAAGAGGCTAATTAGGGCATTTCTAGGTCTTTGACCAGCCATCCAGTCGAATCCAGTCTAGATTTGAGGGTCAAATCAGCTTGGGAGATGAACCATAAGTGGGTGGGAGGCTGACCACTCTCATAAATGTGTCGTTTAGCAGGTTCGTGACTTTTTGCGATAATAGTTGCGCATCGTGCGCTTGTGCGCAAATTTGACGCTTTTGTTTCGCGCATGTGCGCGGGCGCCCAGTGTCTTCATAGTGCCCTTCAATTTTACACTACTTTGTATAGTTTTTTTACCCTTTTATGAATGCCTTGGTATTAATTCAGGTCTATGGATGACTTCATCACTGTTTGATGATGTTGAGTTCTTGTAACCATGTGCGGACGAAATTTTAGTGATAACAACAGGGCACGTACAGTGGATGGAACGATGAAGACTTGTGTTTGAGTTGGTGCCAAGCTCTTGGATGATGAAGCAGGTTCCAGATCTGCATTCTATAGGCTCAGATCTATCACTGAAACACTAGTATGGTTACATTGTTGTCTTTATGGATACTATTGTTTGATGTGTTGTGAATGCTTAGGGCATTCTTGGTATGGCTTCTATGATGTGGTTCAATTTGGTTGATTTGGTTGATGGAGTGTGTTATAACCCTATAATTTATAGGATCAACTGTTGATTGTAATTTTGTTCCTTTAGTGTTTTTTGACTTACAAATATTGATGCATTCTACAAAAGAAAAAGAAAAGCAAAAAGAAAACAAAAGAAAAAGAAAAGAAAAGAAAAGAAAGAAAAAATGAGAAAAATAAAAGGGGGGATAAAAGAAAATGGATAAAGCCCCATGAAATGATGATGAATTAATCCATACAGTTTAAACATGGCCAAGTCTTTTAAATTTAAGTATTTAGGACTAGTGAATAATCTTGGTTAAAATGTCTAAACTTAGCCAAGTAATTAGGTTAGCTAGTGAATAAATTTGACTAAACAGTCTAATATTGGTCAAATAGCCCCAAGGTAGAGTATTTTCTTAGCCCAATAGTCTAAGCTAGGCTAAAGGTGCAAATGAGTAGGTTAGGACATAGGTTAGTTAGTTTCCTTTCAAAAAAATATGTAAGATGATCGATGAAAAATGCATGAACTTGATGGTGAAATGTTTTTCTAACCACATGGTGACAAAAGAAAGGGAAGCAATGCACAAAACCCATAAAAAGGGTCATTAACCCTAGTTTCTACCTCATATAATGAGTTGCACCCCAGAGATTAAATATCGGACCTAGATCTACAACTAAGTTTTTTTTTGGCGCCCGGATCTACGGCTCTGATGAGATTCCAGACCCCCTGGTCGTTCTACTTTTAACGATGGGGGGGGCGGGGGGGTCCAAAAAAGTGATTAAAGTGTGCGCTCAGATCTACGGTCATCTCACCAGCGTAAAAATCAATGGTCCATAATAGATTTCGGACCGCCCCGATCGTTCTACTTTTAATGGTGGGGGGGTGGGGTCCGAAAAAGTGATTAAAGTGTGTGCTCAGATCTACGGTCATCTCGCCAGTGTGCAAATCAATGGTCCACAAGAGATTCCAGACCCCCCCGACCATTCTACTTTTAATGGTGAGGGGGGGGCGGGGTCCAAAAAAGTGATTAAAGTGTGCGCTCAGATCTACAGTTATCACGTCGACGTGCAAATGGATGGTCCACAAGAGATTCTGCACCCCCGCCCCCCTCTGACTGTTCTACTTTTAACGGTGGGGGTGGGGGGGGGTCTGACATGATGGTTAAAGAATGCGTTCAAGACAACGGCTAATCTAGCTTTGCTCAGATAAATGATCAGCAAGAGATCCCAGACCCCCCCAACCTTTCTACCTTTAACGACCGGGGGGGGGGCTCCGGAACGTAGCAGTGTCCAGGCGTGCCCCATCTCTACGTGGCATCATCTCATTCCATATTACCTCCCCACTCCAAACATTTACTGCTTACCATTTTTCCAACTCACCAACATCATCCAGAGATGCCACACCCCAAAACCACCCCTTGCAGATCCCATTTCATGACCCCGTTAGCATGTCCCCTCCATCTAACCGTTACGGGTCATATCTTTTTCGTTCATTCCCCAATCACCATTCTTCATGTCAACTGGGTACACACATTAGATTTCCTTCACCTTTCCCCCTCACTCTCTAAAATACCCATTGGCCATTTATTACTGGCCACATATCTGTTGTTCACCTAACCTATCCTTTTTTCTCCCAACGGACACCCGTTCACTAAATTCCAACCTCATTTCGGTCATTCGCATTTCACTCACACTCCCTGCGGATTAGAGACTCATTTTCCTTTCCCTCTACAACATCTCATCCAACCATAAGTTTTTTCCCACTAACGTGTGTTTAGTGTGCAGGTACAGGTGGAAAATAATGGCGCGCAAAAGTAAAAAGTTAAATGTGGAGGAAAATCCATTTCTCCCACCTCCTGTCGATCTCGAACAGATCCCATTAGAAGACAAAGACTATTTAATCTCATAAACTAGTTCCGATTTCGACCTCGTCGAGCTACAATCATGGTTTAAAGACACCTTCATCGATCAGAGCGATGAAATTGGGCTCTAGCAGTCAATTTTCCCTCTATATCGTTTTCCCCAAGTCTATCATTTTATTTGCTCTCAAATGCCAAGCGCACTACCTCCCTGATCAGAGAGCCATAGTATCTTCATCTAGAGAAACCTTTTTTCTTATTACACCTGAGGCCATCGATCAAATGATGCAAGTACCCTACACTGAACCCCGTTCTCCCCTCACAATTGAAATCCTGACAGAAATGTATCAGAACCTGTCTTTTCCCCAAAGAGCACAAATATTTGAGATGTTCCTCCCACAAGATGCCCAATTCCCTAAGGAGAATCCTCCCTATCATTCTTCCATATTTTTCGAAAAGGGAAATCAAATTATCTCAACACTGTGTTGTTTGCTTGGTTACTTCTCAGATGAATGGGTGGATGAACCTATCCTAGGTTTCCTATCCATTTTATCTGCTAAAGAGAAAGTTGTCACCTAGTTTGATTACAACGTTTTTTTGGCCGAGAACCTGCATGAGCGACTAGAAAATTTCCCTACAGAAGGCATGTTTTGGTATTCTTCAATACTGGCCTACATGTTTATGTTCTATCAAGCAGATAAATTTTCCTTTCTCATGCAGAATATGGACAAGGACTAAAAACCGCAAGAAGTAACACTATGGACATTGTTGCTCAAAAGAAACTCCACTAAGGTCAGTTTCAAACAATTCATCGAGTTGTTTTATCACCTAGTGGTAGGAATGCTCAGTGGAAGACTAGAACCAAGGATAAACGAGGAGATTCAAAAAGTTATGCACCTTTCGGATCTCGCAAATACTAGGGACCGATTCCTATACCAGAATCACATGGAGATCAGAGTGTATGGGTGTGAACTAGATCCATACAAATTTCCCAAGTATGTGCCTATTCAAATATTTTCAATGGAGTATATTCTTCAAATGATAAACTCATATGACATTCATTTTGTGTCTCTGAAGAAAAAACAATAGATGAGGATTAAAGGGAAAATAGGATCGTTTATCGACAACAGTTGAGCTATTGGGGAAGAGGCGGATAAACTATTAAAGGAAATGAAATTCAGCACTAGTTTCATTTGGTGTTATGACACAAGTAGGATCATTGCAGAGAGGAGATCCAAAAAAAAAAGTTCACCTTATGCTCACACCCTCAAACCATAAATTTAAAACTACATGAACCAAACAGAGTGGGAGGAAAACAATCTAGTAGATACTGAACAATAGGAATCTCCTTTAGTCTCTTTTTCACAGACTACCACTCCATAGGTACCAAAGGAAAAAAGGCCAAGAAAGGATGCCTCTCCTTCAATCACTGAGGTATCAACAGAAGATTTTCAGGTATACAACAAGAGACCCAAAACCACTCATGCTACTCACATGTCTGGTAAGGAAGAGCCCTGCTCTGCCAAAGTGATTGAGGGAAAACATCAGGTGGTGTCCACTTCTTCTTCAAAGAAGCAGACGGATATAGTTGTGACCACCCAAACTCCACAAGGATCTATAACTCTGAACATTTTCAAAAAATATGACATGATTAAAAAGAAGAACCAGATGTTGACCAACAACACTTATGCTCAGTTCTGGAAGCAAACCTCCACAACACAACACAGACTGTTTTCAGCCTTTGACACAGAGAAAGGAAGAATGCATCTGGAATTTCTGCAAGCACAGGTGTCTCAACCCAAAGAGATCACTGACTACAAGAGGTCAACTATTGTTTTTGACACCAAAGAAGTCCATCCAGCTGACCAGATGGATTTGCACATATAGACTATAGAAATGGTTTTCTCCACATTGGCACATGCTTCCTCTATGGTAGCAAAGTTACAGGTATCTTTAAACAATTTTCATACCCAATTGAAGTTGGAAAATATATCCTCTTTTGCAAAGGATAACAGAATAAAATCCTTAGAGGAGTTGGTGCTCAAGATTGGGTATGATCCCTTGAATGTAAAAGCAGTGGAGGAGATGTTAAAGAAAAAGAATGCTAACATTGCATCTCTAAGAAAAAAAATGAAATTGCCACCAACAGAGGATTCACAAGCTAAAGAAATAGTTGAGGCAGAAGACGAGAAAGAGGAATTGCTTAAACTAATCATGCAACAGAACGCATAGATAAAGGAAATGGAGGCAAAATTGGAAAGGTTATTGAAAGAGAAGGAACAATCAACCCCGATGGAAGTCATTCCATTGAGTACAGTTCCCCTTATAGAAGTCAGTATAGCAGCTGTGGAAACAAACACTACAACAGAAATTCCTTCGACAACTCCATTGACAGCGCTGGAAAAAAATGTGGAGCTAGCAAAGTCCATGGAGGAGATGACTCTGCAAGGAACAAAGATCAATAGGCTGAAAATGGAGGTTGAAATTCTCTAGGAACTCAAGTCTTCCTTCCAAAAAAGATACAACATTGAGACACAAGCATCAGAGAAGCTCAAACAGGAAATATAGCAGCTTCAGAAACACACAGTGGCAGGTAAGATATTAGCAGAGGCTAAGGAAAATATCTGGATAGATATCTCCAACTCCATAAACGAAATTTTGCCCATGGTGCAAATCATGTTCGAGCAACATGATCTGGTGCTTAAGAGTAGACAGGCCATTGACAAGATAAGAAGAGACCTCAGTGAAATGCCCTCGGCAGCTAACGAGATCATCAAGTTTCTGAATTCAAAAACCAAGGAAGAGCTTGAAGACCTGAAAGTTGAAGAAAGAACAAAAGCTATCCTTGAACTAAAAAGAGTGTTGAACAAAAGAGGATTAATGTTGCAGTTGGAGGAGAAAGCTCAGAACATGGACATTGGAGTTCAGAGATTTTTTAGCAAGCTCGAGGCCTTATAGAAAAAGGGCCTTCCTGTCTTACTTGTCCTAAATGATAAATTGATGACTTTATCCGATTATAAGCAAAAGATTGCCACCATGGACAAAGACAGTTCCAAGTTCTCAGGCATAAAGGAAAACATCACAGGCAAAGTGTTCTTGGAGACCTTGCAGCCTGACCTCAGTATATAGCACGAAATCAAGTACATTTTCCTCACTAAGATGACTTTTTCTAAGTATACCTATATGGATGAAATCTACCACCGGCTATTAAAAGTTACCATCCCCGATACACAAAGATGGGTTGAGCTATGCGAATTGATCAAGTAAAGATAAATGTCTCGTCCAAGTCAGCATCCAACGCAGTCAAAGTCATATGAATGACTCACCAACGGTCTTCCCCAAAATCAACATGAGAGATTCGACGCATCATCGTCAGTTCCTATTTTTTTGCATCTTGTTATCTAGATAGTTAAAAATAGCATCTGCCACATCCTGATCATTGATGACAGGGTCGTTTGTAATTTAGATTATAAATACTTCAAACTTTGAAGTACTAAGGGTTGATCTTTACGCCCAAGCAAGCTGCAATCGCTATAAATTTTTTCAAGAGATTATTCCAATAATACAAAGAGACGTTTCATAGGATTCCTACCTGTTAGCTGTTGGTGAAGTTTCCTCTGTCTTCGTAAAAAGTTTTTCTTTCTCAGTTATCATGATATTGTTTTTCTAATCTAATCTTTAAAATAAGTCAAAGTTGCAGAATTTTCCATTGCGTACTCTGTTCTTAATCTTTTATAGATTTAAATGTTTTCCTTCTGATGTTACAACAAATAAATTCTTAACTGATTTTTTGTTTTAACTGATATCTCACCTTTTCAGCAATCCATCATTTTATTCCTAAAGAATCCAGCAGTTGCACTACCTTGCCCTATAAAATGAATCTTCTAAAAAAATGTCTTTGATCTCCATTTTTATAAAACAGACCCCATAGCCCAATGGAAGCATAAGTGACATTCGGCCATTTTATTAAAAAATACAAACAACTCAGTACTGTTCTTTTTTAACTAGCCTAAGATCTAAAAATCCAAACAAATCTAAATCTTACAGAGAGATCCCTCTCTAAAACTAGCAGGGCTAGATACCAGTTTTGAAGTGGTTGGTTAAGGTTACCTCTTGTAAATTTCTTCTTCCCTTTTACAACCTCTGGGAATTTACAGAGTGCTAACATAATTGGCGACCATACTGGGGAATCTGAATAGATTTCCAATCCTACGATTTCCTTTTTCTATACAAAGAAAACCGTTTTTCTGAACAAGTCATAAAATCTAAATATATTAAGAGATAATGTTCAACGGTTGTTAAGATTTGTATATAGTTAATTTAAATTTTTTCTTAAAAGAAAAATAAAATAAAAATTATAATTTTGGCTCCCAAAAGAATTTTTACTAGATCTCATCCATATCCAGAACCTACAACTACAATAGACAATCCAAAGAAATTACTCAGAAAGAAAACCGTTATGGAAGGTTCAAGAAGTCACAATCCCCTTCACATATCTCCTTCCCTCCCAGAGAAACTAGTTTCCCTTCAAGATCTTGAGTTTGATATCCGTTTTGAACAAAGTCTTTTTAGAACAAAATCATACAACTTTGTAAGTGGAATTGTGTTGGATCAAACCATCCTGCAACCTAAGACTCCTGAAATTCTCTCACCCAAGGTAGACGTTGATCAACTTTTTCTCCAGGAATTTGATAAATTAGAAGATTTGGTGGCTAATCTTGATCAAGCCTTGGATAGAGCTCATTTCCAGTAGTCAGTCAAACTTTCTGCCTTAACAATTGTTGCATCCTCTATGAAACCTCAAATAATTCACTCTGCACCCCCTAGCCCTTCGTCCTCCACTGCATCTGTTACATCCCCTCCAATCATACAAGTTATTGTTCAAGCTCATCCACCAGCTATGGAAGCAAGATATGCTCCCTTGGTGTTGGATGCTCCTTTGCATGCCATGCCTCAAGATTATCAAACTAGACTGCCTCATTATGACAATACTGGTTCTATTAATGCACAACAACATGTGGATAAAATGAATGATTATTTTGATCTGCAGAAAGTAGATGGCATTGATGTACAAATGATATTATTTGCACAAATCCTAACTGGGGACGTTAAAAAGTGGTTTAATGCCTTACGTCCTACTTCGATAAATGATCTTGCCGCTTTTCATAGGAGTTTTCTAGACAGATGGGAGGTTAAGAAAAATCCACTCCATATATTATCAGAGTACGAGAACATCAAGAGGAATCAGGGAGAAACAATGCAGGATTACTGCACTAGGTTCAACAACCTTTACAATGCCATCCCAGCTGACATAAAACCCCCTTAAGTTTTAGCACTCATTAATTTTCCAGATGGATTTGACGTTGATATGTCATATCAGCTAAGGGAAAGAAATGTAGCTACTCTGAAAGACATGCAAAAAAGCGCAGTAAGCGTGGAGGCTAACCTACTAGCTATAAGGGCCAGGCAGAGAAGGAAGAAGAGGGTCACAATCAAAGAGGAACCTTCCACGTCTTCTTCAGATGCCAAATTGGAGTTTTTAGCCAGATCAATGGAGAGAATGATGGAGAGACTTACTATAGTTGAAACAAATCCCCCCAGGGATAACCAAACTGCTCCTCCAATTCGTAACCCAAACTTCAGAAGAAATCCACCCCAGATCAGGCAGAGAGATCCTAGGGATCAAAGAGAATAGAGGGGGCCAAATCAGCAGATCAGACCACCCCTCCAAGAAAATTACGCCGATGATGGGGAGGAGGTACTCAAGGAATTCGATGACACTCATATAAACCTCATCGGTGTTCATGATGATGAATCAATTTTCCTCACCCAGGAAGAACATGAGATTTTCCTTCTTTCACAAACAAAGGTAAATGAGGAAGCAGATGAAATAGAACAGGAGGCCTTTGAGAATGCTATTATGGAGGTACACAGACAGTATAACTTGAGGAGCAAGAGAGAAAATTACAACCCTCCAAAGAATACTGCTGAAACAAAGAAGGGTAATGAAACAAAGAAAATAGTCGAAACCAAGAAGACCTCAAAAAACCCTCCCAAGAAGATCCTAGAGAGAAATAATGTTGAATCTTCTACACCAAAATCTCCAGAGATTCTACAAAGAGAAAATCAGACTGAAGTTTCATCAATCAATCAAACAAGCCAACCAAGGGCATCTGGATACAGAGTTCCAACAAATAAAGCAGAAGTACAGACCTTAAGCAAATTTTCCACTGCATTTAGCCTTGAAGGGGAATTAGCTAAATTAAAAATTCTCATTCCCCTCTCCGAGTTAATGAACAAGAATGCTTACAGGTCGCAGGTGATTAAATATTTAATCATCGAACCTGAGATAGGTACTAAGGCTTTGAATGTTAGATTTGCAAATCATTCAGACACAGTAAATCTTGTTGATGACTGACCAAATCTCCTGTTTGGTCCTGAAGTAGATGGTTAGACTGATAATGGATTTGTCACACCTTTTTACATCAGCCTAAATATCCACGACTTGATATTACACAATGCTATGTTGGATTCGGGTGATTCTCATAACCTGATGCCCAAGGCAGTGATGGAAAAGTTGGGACTCAAAGTCACTAGACCCTACAAGGATTTGCATTCTTTTGATTCCAGCAAGGTTAAATGTATAGGCCTAATCAAAGACTTATGCATCACCCTAGCCCAAATTCTGGCAAAGAGTATGGTAATGGATATAGTAGTTGCAGACATTCCCCCAAAGTATGGTATGTTACTATCAAGGTCATGGGGAGCTAAGATGAAAGGAACTTTGTAGCTAGACATGTCTTATGCCACTGTTCAAGTCTTTAGACAATAAAGAAGACTGTATAAGGAAACCTTGATGAAATACATGGTTAGTAGTCAAGAAAAACCTCATAATTACCCCCTGTACTTGGCACATTCCGACTTGGATTCTTTCATCTTATACAATGATGTGACCTGGAAGGAAAAATTGCCCAGCTAGAAAGTGATACAACTAATCCAAAGGAAAATAAATAAATCATTGAGGCAAGAGAGGTAAAAACTGTGGAAAGTGAGGAACTGCCAGCAGATTTTTGGAGCATGGACTTCGATGGGGAAGTAAGGAAAGAGGGATCTAGAGCTGGAGTTTGTTTACATAATCATAGATCAAGATATTCAGAGAGCCATTCCTACAAAGTGAACTTCCAATGAACTAACAACATAGCCGAGTACGAAGCTTTGATGCTCGACCTGAAACTACTGAAGAAAGTTGGTGCCAAGAAGATAATGGTAAAGGGTGATTTTGAATTGATTATCAAGCAAATCAAAGGTGAGTATGCAACAAAACATCCCAGACTTAGCACCTATAGAAATGTTGTTTTAGATTATCTTCAATGCTTTACTGAGATTGACTTGCAGGTAATGCCTAGGGGACAAAATATACTCGCAGATGGGTTGGCTACATCAACAACTACCTGTAAAATCCCTTTTCATCCCACTTGTAAGTACACAGTGGAGGTGAAGTGTAGACCAATCGTTCCTGGAAACTTCAGATATTGGCAGGTATTTGGAAATGACGATCAAATCGAATATTTTCTACAATGTAAGAATGATTTAGAATGTACAAACAAAGATTTAGAAAATGATGGTGAATTTGTAAATAAATCTGTTTTTTAGAATGGTAGTGTAAATAAAATAGATGCTGAAGAATTTAATGAAAATGAGGTAGATTATGATATTCTACAATTGAAAAATAATGTGTTACCTAGAGGTTTAGTTCCATTGAAAGACTTGTTTGATTTTAACGATGTAGCCAAAAAACCTAAAATTGAAGCTAGTGGTAAAGAGGTTGAAGAGTGCAACATAGGAACAGAAGAAAACCCAAAAATGATAAAACTGTCTAAATCTCTGCCACCGGAACAAAAATAAAATACATTGAACTTTTTAATGAATATATAGATGTTTTTTCCTGGGGCTATGAGGATTTAAAATCCTATGACACAAGTATCATACAGCATCAGATTCCCATAAAAGAAGAACACAAACCTTTCAGGCATAAACTTAGGAGAATCAATCCCAAGTTGCTTCCCCTGATAGAGAAAGAAATCAAAAAGATGTATGGTGCAAAAATTATAGTTCCCTTGAGATTTTCGAAATGGGTTTCTAACCTAGTTCCTACCAAGAAGAAAACTAATGAGATCATACTTTGCATAGATTTTAGAAATCGGAATAAAGTCTCTCTTAAAGACAATTACCCATTGCCCAAAATGGATCATATATTGCAAAAGGTAGTTGGGTCTAGTAGGATTTCTTTATTAGACGGTTTCTTGGGTTACAACCAAGTCCTGGTTCACCCAGAAGATCAAGAGAAGAAAACATTCACCACACCTTGGCGAACCTTCATGTATGTGAAGATGCCTTTTGGCTTGATGAATGCTAGTGCCACTTTCCAAAGGGCAATGGATATTGCTTTTGTAGACGAACTAGGAAGATTTATAGTCATATACATGGATGATGTGACTGTATACTCCCAATCTGATGAAGAACATTTGCAACATCTTAGACGCGTGTTTGAGAAATGTAGAAAATTCGAGATTTCATTTAATCCAAAGAAGTCTTTGTTCGGATTAGAGGAAGGCAAGTTACTAGGACACATAATCTCTAAGGATGGAATCAAAATCGATCCCAGTAGGATAGAATCCATTCAGAAGGTGGAACACCCTAGGAACTTAAAAGAACTGCGATCATTCATAGGAAAAATAAATTTCCTTAAAAGGTTCATACCCAACTTGGCCGAACTTCTTATGAACATCACTAACATGTTGAAAAAGGACGCAAAAATAAAAAATGGAACACCGAAGCCAAGCAGTATTTTGAATAGGTAAAGCATGCACTTACCCAAGCTCCAGTTCTGATCAGCCTAGACTATTCCAAAGATTTTTTTTCTTTTCTCTTTTTCATCTGAGCACACTATAGCAGCAGTATTGTTGCAGAAAAATAGTGAAGGGTACGAGCAACCCATAGCGTTTTTCATCAAATCTTTAAGAGACGTTATGTTGAATTATAATATTATGGAGAAACAAGCCTTTTCTCTGGCAAAGGCTATAAAGGATTTTAGAGTCTATATTCTCCATTCTCACACAATTGCATACATTCCAAATGCAGTGGTAAAAGATATACTGACTCAGGCTAATACAGATGGCAAAAGAGGGAAATGGATTGCGGTCATTCTGGACTATGACATCGAAATAAAGCCTACTAAATTTATCAAAGGACGGGGTTTGGCTAAACTAATGTTAGAATCAAATTGTAATGCTCTAGATATCAATTTCTTGGCTGCAGTTGATGAACAGGAAGAGCATGCAACTCCAAAGATAAAAGAGGTATTCTTAAACTCTCCCTGGTATGCAGACCTCGTTTTTGTACTTCACAACTTACAAGGTCCTCCTGGTTTAACTAAGACCGAAGCCAGATTTATCAAACTGAAAGCGTCAAAATTTTGTATTCTAGAAGCTAATCTTTATTGGAAAGATCTTGGTGGTACTTTTCTTAATTCCCTGTTGAAAGACAAAGATGAAAAAGTTCTACAGGAGTTCCATGCAGGATATTGTGGAGGAAATCTGAGTTGGAAGACCACAACCAACAAAATCTTAAGAGTTGGTTTCTATTGGCCTACATTGTTTGATGATGTTCATAACCAAGTTACTTCTTTTCATAAATGTTAGGTTTTTGAAGGTAAAAAGAAGTTGTTGCCTCTTCCCATGAAACCCATATCAGTTGAAGCCCCTTTCCAACAATGGGGGTTTGGACTTTATTGGAGAAATACACCCATCTTCTTCAGGCCGACACAAGTGGATCCTCACAACCATAGACTATTTCACCAAATGGATCAAGGTTGTGCCATGCAGGCAAGCTACTGACTCTGTTATCATAAAATGTTTAGAAACTAATATCTTATCTCTTTTTGGGTGCCCCTAGAAAATTATAGCTGACAATGTTGCGGCTTTCAGATCCAAAAAACTCATAGATTTTTGCAGCCAATACCACATTACATTGGGGAATTCCACAGCCTATTACCCTCAAGGAAATGGGTTTGTCGAGTCCTCAAACAAAAGTCTGGTGAATATTCTCAAGAAAACATTACAAGAAAACAAGAAGTCATGGCATAATAAATTGGTTTTTGCACTATGGGCAGATAGACTAAGTAATAAAAGATCAATTGGTATGTCTCCATATCAACTGGTATATGGCACTGAAGCGATTTTTCCTCCTTATCTGGGAGTTCCAGTTATGAAATTATTGCAGGAAGCTCAAGTAGAGCTTAATGATATTCAAAGAAGAATAAATCAAATGATTCAGTTACAACAATCCAGAGAAGAAGTGTACAACAGAACTCAAGTGATCCAGGAAAACATAAAAAATATTTATGACAAGAGAACCAAAGAGGATAACTTTGAATTAGGTGATCTAGTTTTGAAATGGGACTCCAGAAATGAAGATAAAGGTAAACATGGAAAGTTCAATAGCTTGTGGAAGGGACCGTACATCATTCAATCCTACAGAGGAAATAATGCTTTCCTGCTTAATAATAATGATGGATCAGACCTACCATGGGGATCTGTAAATGGTAGGATGTTGAAGCATTATCTTCTTCCCCAATAGAGAGATCATCATTTCCTTTTCCATTATACATATAATTTATTATACAGGCAGTTTGTGTGTAGGTGCTTTGCTTAGGTGTTTGAAGCCAACGGAGAAGGCCCTAAGACACTGAATAATGTCGTCAAAAATTTCAAAATAAACCAAGTCAGACAGCAGAAGAAGCTCTAGAGGAAGTTTTTCAAGACAATGAGAAACAAGATTCTTGGCACCTCACAAGGAGGGTACCATCCCCAGGTGGAGCCACTGTTATAACCCTATAATTTATAGGATCAACTATTGATTGTAATTTTGTTCCTTTAGTGTTTTGTGACTTATAGATATTGTTGCATTCTACAAAAGAAAAATAAAAGAAAAAAGAAAACAAAAGAAAAATAAAACAAAAGAAAAAGAAAAGAAAAGAAATGAAAGAAAAAATGAGAAAAATAAAAGAGGGGATAAAAGAAAATGGATAAATCCCCGTGAAATGATGATGAATTGATCCATATAGTTTAAACATGGCCAAGTCTTTTAAATTTAAGTATTTAGGACTAGTGAATAAGCTTGGCTAAATTGTCTAAACTTAGCCAAGTAATTAGGTTAGCTAGTGAATAAATTTGACTAACCAGTCTAATCTTGGTCAAATAGCACCAAGGTAGAGTATTTTCTTAGCCCAACAGTCTAAGCTGGGCTAAAGGTACAAATGAGTAGGTTAGGACATAGGTCAGTTAGTTTCCTTTCAATAAAATATGTAAGATGATTGATGAAAAATGAATGATCTTGATGGTGAAATGTTTTTCTAACCCCATGGTGACAAAAGCAAGGGAAGCGACGCACAAAACCCATAAAAAGGGTCATTAATCCTAGGTTCTACCTCATATATTGAATTGCACCCCAGAGATTAAAGATCGGGCCTAGATATATGACTAAGTTTTTTTTTGGCACCCAGATCTATGGCTTTGATGAGATTCCAGACCCCCCCCCCGACCATTCTACTTTTAACAGTGGGGGGGGGGATCTGAAAAAGTGATTAAAGTGTGCGCTTAGATCTACAGTCATATCACCAACACGCAAATCAATGATTCAAAAGGCATTCCGTACCTCCCTGACCGTTCTACTTTTAACGGTGGGGGGGGGGTCCGAAAAAGTGATTAAAGTGTGCACTCAGATCTACGGTCATCTCACCAGCACACAAATCAATGGTCCATAAGAGATTCCAAACCCCCCCGACCATTCTACTTTTAAGGGTGGGGGGGG